>JAVJIF010008558.1:0-253373 GCA_038442645.1 Agave tequilana
CAACAAATGAGTTAGGCCTTCACATGTTTATTGAGTACTATTATCGAAGTGCGGAATGTTAGTGAATATTGTGGTTTTGGTCCAAGTAGGTATGAATGAAATTTTTCTAATGCGACACTACTGCCAAGAATTCTTCTCGATTGTAGTATAGTTCAATTGGGTATCATTAAGAGTTCTACTTGAATTGTAGATCACATGTTGCTTGTTGTCTATATATTGTCCTAAGATAGCGCATATGCAAAATCGGAAGCGTCGCACATCATCTCAAATGGCTTGGACCAATTCGGGGCAGAAATTACGGACGCAGAGATAAGTTTTATTTTGAGTTTTCTAAGTATTAAGCATTCATCATCAAAGATGAAGGGCACGTCTTTAACTAAAAGGCTAGTTAAGCATCTAGCAATTTTCTTAAAATCCTTAATGAACCGACGATAGAAACCGACATTTCTTAAAAAGAATGAATGTCTTTTACATATTTTGGTATGGGAAGCTTGGCTATAACCTCTATCTTCTCCTTGTCCACTTCAGTTCCTTTTCCAAAAATTTCATGACCTAAGACAATCCCATGTTGTACCATGAAGTGGTACTTTTCCCAATTTAAGGTCGATTTCTTTTCCATGCATCTTTTGAGAAGAAGTTCTAGATTGTGAAGACATTGGTCGAAATAAGTCTCCATAAATGGAGAAATCATCCATAAAGATCTCTAAAAATCTTTCAGCCATGTCGGAGAATAGGCTTAACATATAACGTTGGAATGTCACGAGGGCATTGCATAGACCGAAAGGCTCAGCGATAAGCGAAAGTCCTCAAATGGACAAGTAAATGTTATATTTCTCTTGGTCCTTTGAGTTATAAGATTTGATTATATCCTGATAACCATCCAGAATAATAATACTCGTGGTCAACTAGTCATTCAAGCATTTGATCGATAAATGGAAGAGGGAATGGTCTTTGCGAGTGACAGCATTTAATTTCTGATAGTCAATGAATTCGACCTTTGTAGTGAGTCGAGTTTGTACCAACTCTCTGTTTTCGTTCTCTACCACCGTAAACCAGATTTCTTAGGGACCACATGGACCAGGTTGTCCATTGACTATCAGAAATAGGGTAAATTATCTCATTATCTAAAAGTTTTACTATTTCAACTCGAACGACCTCTTGCATAGTAGGGTTTAACCTGCGCTGCGGGTTCCTCTTTGGTTTTTCCTCTTCATTTGGATAGATTTGGTACTGAGCTATAACTGACTCAATCCCTTTATGTCCGTCTAACTAATGACTTTCCTATATTTTTCTAAGGATTGTCATAAGGCCCTCTTCTTGCCCACCAGTCAAGTCAGATGCAACAATGACCGGCAAAGTCTTTTGTTCACCTAGGTAGCCATGAGATGTTTGGGAAATCTTTTAACTCTAGGGAAGGAGATGACTCGATATACGAGAAGTCAAGCTTGTTCACTCCGGATCTAATGAACTTGGGCTCGATGCCTAATCAATAGTAGAATTGATTTCCTCATCAAGTTTGAAATCCTCGGATTTCAACTTAGCATTACACTGAGCTTCTAGTTCTATCTCCTCACTATACTCACTTGTCAGTCCTCAATAAGTTTACCTCAAAAGGTGGATCATCCTATTTTAGGGGTGTTTTTCTAAGTTGAAAATATTGTCTTCTTTAGTCATGTCTCTAAAAGTCAATCTCATGGATCCGTTTCTACAATTTATAATTGTGCTTGCAGTTGCTAGGAACGGGCATCCTAAGATGACGGAGTCTGTGACCTAAGATTAGAGACCAGTTAGGTCTCTAGAACAATGAAGTCTACTAGATAGCTAAATTCTCCTCTGTAGATAAGGACATCGTTTATTTTCCCTTTTGAGACTTTGACTGACCGATCAGCTAACTGGATTGTGACTTGAGTCGGGCTAAGTTTGCCCAATGCAAGTTGTTGGTATACTGAGAAAGAAAGTAAGTCGATATTTGCTCCCAAATCAAAAAGTGCTCGATTAATTTTTGTCGACGTATTGTGCAAGAGATGATGGGACAATCGGATCCTTGTATTTGAGCGGGATTTGATTGAACAATAGCTCACTAATGTTAGTAGCTAAAAAAACTTCTTAGGCACATTGGTCTTTCTCTTTTGGTGCACATGTCCTTAAGAATTTGGCATAATTAGGGACTTGTTTGATTGCATCAAGAGAGGCACGTTAATTTTCACTTGATTAAAGATCTCAAGTTTTTTCGATTTGTGCATTATTATTACTCCTAAACTTCTGGAAAGTGACTGTAGGCTTATGCACTTATTCAGCTGACTTATCTTCAGAAGTGGATGGAGTGAAACTAAAAAAAGTAGATATTTGGGTTGGGTCCGGTGGCATTGACACTCGATATTGACTTGTTTTTCTGACCGCAACGTATGAACCACATTATATTAGTTCATTGTATCCTTTTGAGTCCACATGAGCTTGACCAGGTTTTTAGGGTTTATTAGCGGTTGACTAGGCAAAGTCCATTGGTCCTTTCACTTTTGAAACTGGTTAACTGACTAATTTGACCCTCTAATCTAGATATGACTTGTTCGATATTCTACATGAAGATGTCAAAATTTTCTCAAAATTGATGTAACGCCCCGATCCCACGAATACGGGGACGTCACTGCGACGTATATACGTAGGTCAGAAAATGCCCCCACGCATATACGCTAAGCAATAAGTACAACAAGAATCAGAGTACACGACAAAGCGTGATATCGATACATATGCCAACATAAAAGTACAAGTACAAGTCATCACAAAATATGATAAAATATTACACATTACATGTATCTTTTATCACCACCAAGTTCGAAAGCAAAAGATACATATAAACACAAAATGCTCACGAGTAGGATGAAGATCCCGTGAGTCAAAAAGAGAGATCTGGCACAAGGACTGGAGCTAATCGGCCTGCTCACTAAAGAAAGCTTGATCCTCTGTGGATGGCTCCACTTCGATCCAAGCTTCAGAACCTGAATATGCAAATCTAAGGGGGTCAAGACCTCATAACAATAATCAAGCTACAGCCAAATGGCATAAGAGACATAAATAAGTAAGAGGGAACAGTATGATAAATATAAATCAGTAGGAAATGAAAGCGTAAAGAGTAAGAGTCTGAATACAATAGATCCACAGTTAACGTCTTATTATTATTACTTGTCTTACTATGATATCTAGCTATGTGACCCAGCGTCCCAGCACACATAGATCCATATCCTAGTAAAGCAAGGTTGTTATTGGAACCAGCGGTTGTATCGACGAACTATGTTTACAGTGGATCCCGTACATGCCCGGGATAACGGTCCAGGATTGTTCCGTTGCTTGGTGACGGAAGCCAGCCGCTAGGCTAACAGGAGGGACTTATGTATGCCCTTTATCATGATAGTATTCAGGAAGAGGGAGCAAGCACTCCCCTCGGTCCCCTGGTGGCCCACAGGTCAGACCGGAACATGAGTTGCACAACATTCCTAAAACCACTGTAAACACGAACACATATCGATATCCGCACGTTTTCCCCCGACCCAATGTAAGTTGGTCCATTTTATACAAAAGTCAAGTGTATCATGCTTGGTTCAAGTGATGGCATGATAAGTGGTGATATCCATTTATTAACAAGTTATGGAACGAGACTACATAATAATAAGTCATGAAGTAACAAGAAGTAATGTCCATCAGGTAACATGTCATGAAGTACCAGTTATGAAGCATAAATAAGGATAATATATTACATATGTATCAAGGGTACGATCTAATTTCAGAAAAGAAATCAACTATAATAAACAGCCTAAATTAGTCGACTAGGTGGAAGGGTTAGTCGACTAATAGGGGTCTCTAGTCGACTAACAGTCTGAATTAGTCGACTGAAACTGGGTTCCAGAGAGTTGGATTCTGGTTTCAGGAAAAGTTAGTCGACTAGGTGGAAGGGTTAGTCGACTAACAATGATTATAAGTCGACCAACAGATACTTAAGTCGACTAGTCTGTGATACAGAGAGTTGAGTTTCTGATTCAGGAGAAGTTAGTCGACTAGGGTAAAAGGGTAGTCGACTAACAGTGATTTCCAGAGAGTTGAGGTTTATTTCCAGAAAAGGTTAGTCGACTAATAACCAGGGTAAGTCGACTAAAACTGAGTTTCAGAAAAGGTTATGGTCCAACTAGATGGATTAGTCGACTAATCCCTAGGTCCAGTCGACTAATCGTGGCCTGAAAACAGCGTACAGAACAATTTGCGGGTCGAATTTGAAGGTCAAAAATGTGATTTTGAAGGCACAAGTGTACAAGTTGTGGAAATACAAGTATACTAGGAAGTTCACAAGTCTTGGTGAGTAAAGATACTCACTAGGATTGGTTAATCGAAGCTTTACGAGTTCCGAAAAGGTTGTTGTCGACAATATCACCAACTTGATCCTGGCGATGTTGCGGACGATCCCAATCCAAAAAAGTGGTGGTTGCTTGAGATGGAGAAGATGACCTAGGTGATGTTTTGGAGTTAGGGTTTGAGTTGAGATGAAGGAGGATTTGGTGAGGGTGAAGGTTTCTCTTGGTGGAAGGAAGTAAAAAGGAAAAGAAGTGTAAAGGAAATGTTTAAATAGGTTTTTGATTTTGTAAAGGAGATGCAATTTATGTAGAAGAGAGGGGGCTTTGTGTAAATAGGGGAGGGGATGAGTGTCCCTCTTCTTGGCCACTTGGCCGGCCATGGGAGAGAGAGAGAGGGGCATTAAATGAGGGGGTTGGTGGAAGTGAGTGGAGGTGAAATTTTGGGAAAAGATTGGAATTTTGGGAAAATAGAAAAACTTGTGGTTGTGGAGGAAGGAAGGAAATTAAGAAAAAGGAAAAAGGAAAGGAAATTATAAATGAAAATATTTTCTCTTGGATTTAAAAAATGAAAAGACAAATTCCCGGGTTTAAGTCGAGGATGCGGAAAACGTTTCGGAAAATACCGAAATCGTCCGAAATTCAAGTATCTCGGAACGACCCGAAAATTTTACCAAAAATTAAGAATAATATATGAAGACTCATAGTGAAATCCGTTTGAAGAAATACTTTATGGTTTTAAAACTAAAAATCCCGGAACCAATTATCTACCGACTCCGGTGGAATTTTCATAAATTCATAAAATTCTCAGAAAAAGTATTTAGATAGAAAATATAATTCTAAGAAATAAAGTCTAAAGGACCTTCTAGAAATTCCTAACTGTTTGTGAATTAAAATCCGAGAATCGATCAGCGACACTGGTCGACACCGGTTTTGAAGAAATTCATTTTAATTCAGGAAAAATCCAGAAAATCATAGAAAATCTAATATATTGGAAAATAATATTTGAAATTGAAATCGGTCAAATACAGGAAGTAAATCGAAAAATACGATCGAAAAACTGAATACGCAACTAAGTACGTATTCCGGGAACGGGGTATTACAATCCATCCACCTTACAAAAATTTCGTCCTCGAAATTTCATAAAGTGAAAGGTGACGGTAAAGAAGGATAACAGGAAGTGAAAGGCAGCAATAAAGAAGGATGAGAAGAAAGAGTTTTACCAATCAAGATGCGAAGAGTTGCGGATAACGCTCACGGATAACATCCTCTCGTTCCCACGTGGCCTCTCCTGGTGCATGTCTGTTCCAAGACACCAACACTAACGGTATGGCTTTGTTCTTCAATGTCTTGACACTTCTGTCCAAATGGCCATCGGTTGCTCTTGGTATGACAAATCCGGTTGTAGTTCCAGTTCGGAGTGATCCAGGATATGACTATCATCCTTCACATACTTCCTCAGCTGTGATACGTGGAATACATTGTGAACTCCGTCCAAAGATGGCGGTAACGCCAACCTGTAAGACACATCTCCCACTCGGTCCAAGATCTCGAATGGGCCGATATATTTCGGACTAAGCTTTCCACGAGTACCGAACCGGATTACTCCCTTTGTAGGTGATATCTTCAAAAACACATGATCCCCTGTCTGGAATTCCAATGGCCTTCTCAGTGTGTCTGCCCAACTCTTCTGCCGACTCTGTGCTGCCCTGAGGTGATCTCTGATAATCCTGACTTTATCTGTTGTCTGAATCAGGATCTCTGGTCCCAAAAGTCTCCTCTCACCGACTTCATCCCAACAAATCGGTGATCTACACTTCCTTCCATACAATGCTTCAAAAGGTGCCATCTTGATACTTGCCTGATAGCTGTTATTATAAGAAAATTCAGCCAAGTGAAGATGGTCTTCCCATGACCCCTGGAATTCAATCATGCAGGCCCGCAACATATCTTCAAGAATCTGGATAGTCCTTTCAGATTGTCCGTCTGTCTGAGGATGATATGAAGTACTGAATTTCAGACGAGTCCCTAGACTTTCTTGGAGGCTTTCCCAGAAATGAGATCTGAATCTGGTGTCTCTGTCTGATACTATACTAACTGGAACTCCATGCAGACGAACTATCTCCTTCATGTACTTGTCTGCCAGAACCTCTGTTGTCTGACCTACCCTGAATGGTATGAAGTGAGCTGATTTGGTGAGGCGATCAATGATTACCCACACAGCATTATTACCTTTAGGACTGCGAGGTAATGCTGTGACAAAATCCATGGTGATGTGCTCCCACTTCCACTCAGGTATCGGTAAAGGTTGTAGAAGTCCAGCTGATCTCTGATGCTCTATCTTTATCTGCTGACAAACCAAGCACTTGGCAACATACTGGGCTATCTCCCTCTTCATAGCATTCCACCAAAACTGCTTCTTTATGTCTTGATACATCTTGTTTCCCCCTGGGTGTATGGAATAAGCTGAACTGTGTGCTTCTGCTAGAATCTTCTGTCGAACTTCTCCTTGGGGAACACAAATCCTGCTGCCAAAATATAATGCACCATCTGGATGAATACAGATATCAGTCCTCAATCCAGCCTCTACCTGGGCTCGAAATGACTGCAATCTGGGATCTTCCTTTTGAGCTTCCTTGATCTCATCTATCAATGTTGACTGAATCTGCAAAGTCATAAACTGTCCTGCCTTATCAACTCCTTGTACCAACATTAAGTCCAATCTGATGATGTCTTGAATCAACTCCTTCTGCTGAGTAAGTTGGAGTAAGTTGGACAAGCACTCTATTCTCTGGCTTCCTGCTCAGTGCATCCGGTACTGTATTGACCTTGCCTGGATGATATTGCAAGTCTATATCATAGTCCGCCATCAGCTCCAGCCACCGCCTCTGCCTCATGTTCAATTCCTTCTGTGAGAAAATATACTTGAGGCTCTTGTGATCCGTGTATATCAACACCTTATCTCCCAGAAGATAATGCCTCCAGATCTTCAGGGCAAATATCACAGCTGCTAGCTCCAAGTCATGAGTTGGGTAATTCCGCTCATGAGTCTTCAGTTGCCTGGATGCATAAGCTATGACATGATCATGTTGCATAAGTACACACCCCAGGCCTTTTCCTGATGCATCACTGAATATGACCATCCCTCCTCTCCCTGAGGGAGTCCTCAAGATTGGAGCTGAAATGAGCCTCTGCTTCAATTGCTCAAAAGCTGCAGTACACTCCTCTGTCCATATGTACCTTTCTCCTTTCCGGGTGAGCTTGGTCAACGGGGCTGCAATCCTAGAGAAATCTTGGACAAAGCGTCTGTAATATCCGGCTAGTCCAAGAAAACTCTTAATTTCAGTCACCGTCCTCGGAATTGGCCAATCTCTCACCGCCTGGACTTTGCTGGGATCAACTAAAATTCCTTCCGCTGAAACTATGTGTCCAAGGAAGGCCATACTGTCCAACCAAAAGTCACACTTGCTCCTCTTAGCATGAAGCTGCTCCTGCTGTAGAGTCTGCAATACAATCCTCAAGTGTTCTGCATGCTCCCTGTTGCTCCTTGAATAGATCAAGATGTCATCTAAAAAACCACTACAAACTGATCCAAATAGGGCTAGAACACTCTGTTCATCAAATCCATGAAAACTGAAGGGGCATTGGTGACTCCGAAAGGCATAACTAAAAACTCATAGTGGCCATAACGGGTCCTGAATGCCGTCTTCGGAATATCCTCCTTCCTCACCCTTAGCTGATGGTAACCCGACTGTAAATCTAATTTAGAGAATACTCGGGCTCCATGAAGCTGATCAAACAAATCGTCAATCCTTGGTAAGGGATACTTGTTCTTGATGGTAACTTTGTTCAATTCTCTATAATCAATACAAAGCCTTTTACCACCATCCTTCTTGTTCGCCAATAATACTGGAGCTCCCCATGGTGAAGTGCTTGGCCGAATCAATCCCTTATCAGAGTATTCCTGCAGCTGCTTCTTCAGAATCTCTAACTCCGTAGGTGCCATCCTGTATGGAGCCTTGGATATAGGAGCTGTTCCAGGCACAGTATCAATAGAGAACTCAATCATCCTGTCAGGCGGAAGTCCTGAGATCTCAGCAAACACCTCTGGGAATTCATCCCACACCGGTATTCCCTCTGAACCTCCGAAGTAGTCAACCGAGTCTTTCTCTTGGTAGACTTCACTTCTCCACAAAATTGGAACTCCGGTTGAAGAGGGATTCTGAAATTAATCTTCTTCTCCCTACAGTCAATAACTGCATAATATTGACTGAGCCAGGTCATGCCTAAGATTACGTCGTACCCTTTGGTGTCTAGTACGAGCATATCTATGGCCAGGTCTTACCACAAAGTTCTACTGAACAGTCAGCACAAACTCTAGAAGATATGACTACCCCATTCCCTTACTAATCTCCCATTTGTGGTCTAAAGATCTAACAGGTATGGAATGCAATGCCACAAAATGATCTGAGATAAAACAATGTGAAGCACCTGAATCGAAGAGGGCTAAAAAATGTTTAGAATACACCCTGATATTACCTGTTATCACCTCCTCAGAAGTATCAGCCTCTACTTCTGTCAAATTGAAGGCTTGACCCCTTCCACGCCCTGCAGCAGTCCTAGCTCCTCTCTGGACTGGGCGAATAGCTTGCTGTGGAGGAGGGGGAGGAACTCTCCTGATCATCGGTCCTTGATTCCTCTGTCCCGGTGGCCCTGGAAGTGCTCTCTGTCCATTCGGTCCCTGTAGTGCTGGCAAAGCTTGGCCGGCTATCCCCATTCTCCTGTGTGGACAGGCTTCTATGGAATGGTCTCGGGAACCGCACACCAAGCATAATCCATTTGCCCTACGGCAAGTCTGTCGAATGTGGCCTGGCTTCTGACAATAACTGCAGAAGGAAAATGGTTGGGCCGCCTGGTAAGGAGCTGGTCGGAATGGTTGCCTCATAGCCTGAACCTTCGCTGCTCTGTATGGGCCTCCTCTTCCCATAGGTGGAAATGGCCTCTTCATGGCCTGGTTACTCATCTGGTTCTCTTGCTTCTTCTCCAGTCCACGCTCTACCTCCCGAACTATGGTGAGAACTTCTGAATAAGTCTTCAGCTGCTGGGGCATTAGGAAAACTTGGATGTCCATCTGCAAGCCCTGCTGAAACCTACTAGCCCGCTTCTCCTCATCAGTTTACCATGTACGGAGCAAAGCGGCTAAGTCTGAGAAATTCCGCGGCATACTCATCCACGGATCTATTCCCTTGCTGAAGTCTGATGAACTGCTCTTCCATGTCCTTCTGAGCAGTGGCAGGGAAGAATCTACTGTAGAAACTCTTGGAGAATGTGTCCCAGGTGACAGGCTTCTCCAATCTTGCCTCCTCAGCTAGCCACCATGTTCTGGCTATATCCTTCAATTGAATCTTAGCAACCTCCACTTGATTCTCCTTTGGAACTCGAGCTGCATTCAATAAGTCTGTGGTGTCTGTCAGCCATTGCTCAGCATCCAGGGGTTTCTCTTCACCCGTGAATATGGCTGGTTGTAGCCGTCTGAAGTCTGAAACATTTCCCGGCCTCTGTTCTTTTGGAGCTGCCAATTCCTGCCGGAGGAGTTCCGTCTGTTGCTGCTGGTTCTCCATCATCGTTTGAATGACCCTCAGAATGTCCACATTCTCTCCCGTGGGTCCATTCGATGCTTGTCCGGAATGGTTTCGTCCCGTCCTTCTCTCCATACCGAATTGGGATAAGATAACTGGAATTTGGAAACAAATGGAAGGAGTTTAGGACACAAGGAAAGGAATCAAGAAGGGATCAAGAAGGACTAGATAACTTTGTACATTGTAGTTGGCAATAGCAAATTACTGGAATTTGCTGCTTGATTGTACTATAGGTGTGAGAGCCTAGGCTCTGATACCAACCTGTAACGCCCCGATCCCACGAATACGGGGACGTCACTGCGACGTATATACGTAGGTCAGAAAATGCCCCCACGCATATACGCTAAGCAATAAGTACAACAAGAATCAGAGTACACGACAAAGCGTGATATCGATACATATGCCAACATAAAAGTACAAGTACAAGTCATCACAAAATATGATAAAATATTACACATTACATGTATCTTTTATCACCACCAAGTTCGAAAGCAAAAGATACAATATAAACACAAAATGCTCACGAGTAGGATGAAGATCCCGTGAGTCAAAAGAGAGATCTGGCACAAGGACTGGAGCTAATCGGCCTGCTCACTAAAGAAAGCTTGATCCTCTGTGGATGGCTCCACTTCGATCCAAGCTTCAGAACCTGAATATGCAAATCTAAGGGGGTCAAGACCTCATAACAATAATCAAGCTACAGCCAAATGGCATAAGAGACATAAATAAGTAAGAGGGAACAGTATGATAAATATAAATCAGTAGGAAATGAAAGCGTAAAGAGTAAGAGTCTGAATACAATAGATCCACAGTTAACGTCTTATTATTATTACTTGTCTTACTATGATATCTAGCTATGTGACCCAGCGTCCCAGCACACATAGATCCATATCCTAGTAAAGCAAGATTGTTATTGGAAACCAGCGGTTGTATCGACGAACTATGTTTACAGTGGATCCCGTACATGCCCGGGATAACGGTCCAGGATTGTTCCGTTGCTTGGTGACGGAAGCCAGCCGCTAGGCTAACAGGAGGGACTTATGTATGCCCTTTATCATGATAGTATTCAGGAATAGGGAGCAAGCACTCCCCTCGGTCCCCTGGTGGCCCACAGGTCAGACCGGAACATGAGTTGCACAACATTCCTAAAACCACTGTAAACACGAACACATATCGATATCCGCACGTTTTCCCCGACCCAATGTAAGTTGGTCCATTTTATACAAAAGTCAAGTGTATCATGCTTGGTTCAAGTGATGGCATGATAAGTGGTGATATCCATTTATTAACAAGTTATGGAACGAGACTACACAATAATAAGTCATGAAGTAACAAGAAGTAATGTCCATCAGGTAACATGTCATGAAGTACCAGTTATGAAGCATAAATAAGGATAATATATTACATATGTATCAAGGGTACGATCTAATTTCAGAAAAGAAATCAACTATAATAAACAGCCTAAATTAGTCGACTAGGTGGAAGGGTTAGTCGACTAATAGGGGTCTCTAGTCGACTAACAATCTGAATTAGTCGACTGAAACTGGGTTCCAGAGAGTTGGATTCTGGTTTCAGGAAAAGTTAGTCGACTAGGTGGAAGGGTTAGTCGACTAACAATGATTATAAGTCGACCAACAGATACTTAAGTCGACTAAGTCTGTGATACAGAAAGTTGAGTTTCTGATTCAGGAGAAGTTAGTCGACTAGGGTAAAAGGGGTAGTCGACTAACAGTGATTTCCAGAGAGTTGAGGTTTATTTCCAGAAAAGGTTAGTCGACTAATAACCAGGGTAAGTCGACTAAAACTGAGTTTCAGAAAAGGGTTATGGTCCAACTAGATGGATTAGTCGACTAATCCCTAGGTCCAGTCGACTAATCGTGGCCTGAAAACAGCGTACAGAACAGAATTTGCGGGTCGAATTTGAAGGTCAAAAATGTGATTTTGAAGGCACAAGTGTACAAGTTGTGGAAATACAAGTATACTAGGAAGTTCACAAGTCTTGTGAGTAAAGATACTCACTAGGATTGGTTAATCGAAGCTTTACGAGTTCCGAAAAGGTTGTTGTCGACAATATCACCAACTTGATCCTTGGCGATGTTGCGGACGATCCCAATCCAAAGAAGTGGTGGTTGCTTGAGATGGAGAAGATGACCTAGGTGATGTTTTGGAGTTAGGGTTTGAGTTGAGATGAAGGAGGATTTGGTGAGGGTGAAGGTTTCTCTTGGTGGAAGGAAGTAAAAAGGAAAGAAGTGTAAAGGAAATGTTTAAATAGGTTTTTGATTTTGTAAAGGAGATGCAATTTATGTAGAAGAGAGGGGGCTTTGTGTAAATAGGGGAGGATGAGTGTCCCTCTTCTTGGCCACTTGGCCGGCCATGGGAGAGAGAGAGAGGGGCATTAAATGAGGGGGTTGGTGGAAGTGAGTGGAGGTGAAATTTTGGGAAAAGATTGGAATTTTGGGAAAATAGAAAAACTTGTGGTTGTGGAGGAAGGAAGGAAATTAAGAAAAAGGAAAAAGGAAAGGAAATTATAAATGAAAATATTTTCTCTTGGATTTAAAAAAATGAAAAGACAAATTCCCGGGTTTAAGTCGAGGATGCGGAAAACGTTTCGGAAAATACCGAAATCGTCCGAAATTCAAGTATCTCGGAACGACCCGAAAATTTTACCAAAAATTAAGAATAATATATGAAGACTCATAGTGAAATCCGTTTGAAGAAATACTTTATGGTTTTAAAACTAAAAATCCCGGAACCAATTATCTACCGACTCCGGTGGAATTTTCATAAATTCATAAAATTCTCAGAAAAAGTATTTAGATAGAAAATATGATTCTAAGAAATAAAGTCTAAAGGACCTTCTAGAAATTCCTAACTGTTTGTGAATTAAAAATCCGAGAATCGATCAGCGACACTGGTCGACACCGGTTTTGAAGAAATTCATTTTAATTCAGGAAAAATCCAGAAAATCATAGAAAATCTAATATATTGGAAAATAATATTTGAAATTGAAATCGGTCAAATACAGGAAGTAAATCGAAAAATACGATTGAAAAACTGAATACGCAACTAAGTACGTATTCCGGGAACGGGGTATTACAATTGATCTTATCGGCAGTGGGATTTTGGATGGATGGTTGTGGATCTTGATTGGAAAAATGGGTTGATAATGAGGTGCTTAGAAATTTTTCAGAGAAATTGGACCTAGGATAATCATTTGTATTTTGGACCAATGAGAAATTTGGGTGATTTCTCCAATCGAGATTGTTGTCTGTGAATATGGATTGTTGGTGGGCCTTGAGAATGTTGCATTCAAGTGTTCAGGCTACATTTGATGAGCTATGAACACGGGATACTCTTTGAACACATGGTTTATAATTTGACAGTAAGTACAGCCCACAGGTGATATTGGGCTGACTTGGCTCACAGAAACAAGATTCCTAAGCTCTATGGCTTCTAACATTCGCATAACGTTATCTAAGTTAGCATCAGTTGCTCTATGGCTTCTAGCCTTCGCATAACATTATCTAATTTAGCCTCAATTGCTATGGAGTCCTCTATTGAGTGGAGACCTCTTTAGAAAGATATTGAGTTGGAATCCTAGACTTTTTGGGGTAGGTTCCCATTGGAGGGTTTTTTTCTACTAGGTCTTCATATATTTTTCACCCTTCATGTTCATCTGCTTTCAAGAATCTCCCTTGACTTATGATTTCTAAGAAAGTCTTATTTTGATAATCTAGACCATCATAGAAGTTTGGCATAGCCGCCACTTATCTATGCCATGATGAGGGTATTGGATAAGAAGGTTTTTGAAACGTTTGAAATATTTTCAAAACGGTTCGTTAGGTTCTTTCTTGTACTACATTATGTTTTTTCTCATAAGAGAGGTCTTATGGATAGGGTAGAACTTTTAAGAAGACTCTAACGAAAACGTCCCACGATGTGATAGAATTTTTTGTTAAACTGTATAACTATTTCTTGGTTAGGTCCTTGAGGGTGAAAGGTACAAAATGTAATCTTATTGCATTATCTCCTAACTGTAGTATCCTTATCATGCGGGATACCTCTTCGAATTTCCTTATAAAAAAGTATGCATCCTCAGACTCTAAACCATAGTATTTAGGAATAGTGTTAATAAATTGTAGTTTCATCTCAAAAATTTTCTTTCATCTTCGAGAAGCTGAATGCAAGACGAAAGTGATGTTCTGATAGGATAAAACCTATCCTTTACCGATATCGGTTGTGTCATGATTTGTTAGGCTGAGGTGGTGACTTAATTCCAATAAATCTAGATGTAATTGGGTCTCTCGACCACACTTGCATGCACAATCAATTCAAATCAATTCACCAATCAAAAACGAAATAAAAATCAATCAATCCTATTCTAGAGTAAGCTTAGACCTACATGACCTCTAACTTTAGATTATCAGCGGGAGGTATATTGCAGATGTTAACGACAAGTTTGTAGGTTCTAAAATATTATGTCAATACAATACTCAAAACAAGGATGATTAGCGTTAATTATAAACTTGCATAAAAAATTAAATTACAGAAAGTAAATCAAATGCAAACACAAGTGATTTATCCTGGTTCGGTCCTCTTGACCTACATCCAGTCCCCAATTCACTCGCTTGAGATTTTCCTTTAACCTTTGATTTTATACACCCAAAATCAACACCTTGTACACCACTTGACAAATCCCCTTTGTCAAATGTATACAACTCTTCTTACAACTAAGAAGACAATAACATCTTGTACAACCTCTCTTCAACCCGAAGACGCTCTTGTATAATCTTTTTCTTTGAGTGATTACAATCAATCGTATAAGCCTTGAATCTCTATGTGATCATGAACAATGACTCTTATAGGTGGACTCTCAGATATCTTCACTAGAGAATTGGAATTTGGGTGAAGAATTGAAAGTAGAAACAGTTTTCTAAAAAATAGAATTTTGAACAAAGTTTTTGGGCAGAAGACTATTGATATGAATTGGTGTATTTAGCCTAGGACAACAACCTATTTACAGGCGAAATTTATAGTCAGTTAGGGAATTTATAACTTAAATTTGAATATTAAAACGTTAGATAAAATACTAGAAATCAGAAACTGTCTAATAGTCAGAAACTGCCATTAGTCGACTTGAGGTTGGGGGTTAGTCGACTAGGGTATTGATTTTTTCCTATAGTAGTCGATTTATAAAGGGGGCAAGTCGACAAGGGTATGGCTGATACAAGAGACATGTTTCTGAAAACTGAAATTAGTTAACCAGAAGAATATATTAGTCGACTACAACAGGTATTAGTCGACTAACAATGTTAACTGTCAAGAAACAGAGAGTTGATAACTTTTCAGGACAGAGGTTAGTCGACTACATAAAATGTCAAGTCGACTATAGGATATATAAGTCGACTAATCAAGAGTATAAGTCGATTAATAGGCTTACGATGTGTATGTGTGTGTATGTGTTCCAAGGCTTGTAACATTCTAATAAATATTACAATGCACATCCATAACCATTATCCTTGGAAGTCATGAGCATGTAGAACGCTGATAAGCTTGTGAGATAGAGCTCCAATGAAATGGCTTCACAAATGTATCATCAGAATCAAATTCCAACATTCTCCCCCTTTTTATGATGACAATTTGTGTGCATGAAAACTCCCCTGCAGAGAATATGTTATATGTTTTCCCCTGCATAGAACAGCTTATAACAGATATAGAAAAACATGTGTTCCCCTTGTAAAAATAATATCATAACACACACACATATATATATTATGATAAATGTTTGAAAATATTTTTCTATCAAACTTTTTATACGGTAACTGAAAGATAAACATTAGAATGGTACCAATCATTATAAGATCAAAGCATTAACCTTTAGGAATCTAAATCCAATTTGAATTTGGTTTCTATCTGTTAGTATACACATAATTGCATGGATTACATATAGAATGTATGTATAATGCAATATAAGTATTTTATCAAAAATGCTTAAGTTTTTAGGAATCCATATGTACTTGTCTTAATTCTTTTTAAAATAATATTTATTTTTTTTCACAAAAAAATTATATGGATTATGATTCTTTTTACTAACATGTGCAGATTTTCCACACTGATTTAAGAATCCAAGACCATAATGATTATGTGACATCTTTTGATATGATAGCAAATCAGTTAACTTTTCTTTTCTTTGATTAAATTTAGTCACATTTTTCAAAATCTCTTTATACTTCATTTTGAAACTTGACATGTCTTTGTCTAAAATAGAAATTCTTTCATTTAAAGATATAGTTTCTTTTTTAAGCATTACATTTTTTTATAAAATTCTCATTATCCTTTTTCAATGATCATATAACCATTTTAAAATCATCTTTTTGAGAATTTATAGAAGAAATTTGAGAAACATAACATGAATTTTCTATGATAAGTTTTTCATTTTTCTTTGACAAAACTTTATTCTTTATCTTTTCATTCTTAAGATCATTATATAATTCATGAAATGCACCAAGAGTTCAGTATATTGTACCTCATCTTCTTCTTGAATCATGAAATAAATGTTGGATGTTCTGTGGCTTCTTCTTCTCCAGAGTAAGAGGAATCTCTATTCTCCCATGATGCTTGATAATCTTTCTTCTTTTTGAACTTTTTGCTCTTGAATTTTTCTTTATTTTTGAGCAATGGGCACTCATTCTTCATATGACTTGTTTTATTATAATTAAAATATTTAAACTTACCTTGCTTTAAGAATTTTCTGAATTTTCTTGAGAGCATTGCCATCTCCTCTTCATCGTCATCTGAATTGTCCGTATCTGAGGATGCATGGAAGGCAAGTTCTTTCTTCTTTGAGAAAGGTTATTGTTCATCCTTCTTTCTGTCTTCCAGTTGTACTTCATATGCCATTAAATTACCATGAGGTTTTCTAATGACATAGTTGCCACCGCGCCCCCAGCTAGGCACCACCCCCTTCCTTTCTTCTTCTTTTCCTTCTCCTCCTCTTCTTCTTCTTTTTTCTTCTTTTTTTTCCTTCTTCTTTTCTTCTTCTTCTTCTTCCAGTTCTTCTTCTTCCTCACTCTCTCTCCCCTTTGTGCGTGGCCCCAGACCGCCGCCAGCGCCTGAGAGCCGTCGCTGGCTTGGACGACCGCCGGCGAGGCGACCAGGGTGGACCTGGCCGCTGTCCCCTGCCTCCCTTCTCTCTCTCTCTCTCTCTCACATTGGGTAATAACCCAATAATTGATCCAAACCTGTTAACCCATATAACCCAGATCCAAACCCATTATACTTAAACCCTAACCCGTTAGTCCTGTAACCTAATAACCCATCACTTAAGTTATAGGTATGGATTGTGAATCTAAACCTGACCCATTAAAACCTCAAACCCGATTCATTATAAAGGTAAACTTTCATATAAACCCCTGATAATTTATTACATTTATGAATTAGTCTTTTTTATTACATATTTAACCTATTTTTATGATTTTTAGTGTCCGAGTGATAACTGGAGCATCCGGAGTCTGATTTGGATGATTTTGTAACCGTTGCGATCATGGGAAAGAGAGCTACCTTTCCATGACTAGTTTGTGAGTATTTTTCTTCTATAAATTATATTTATTCAGATATCATAAATTGATTGATTGCTTTTATTGGCCCAAAGGCCCATCACTCTAGTTTTGATGATGATCAACTCATATAGTTATAGTACTAATGATCTTGTGTTTAATTAGTCTCAGATTTATGATCAAGATTTTAGTTGGTGTTTAGCTTCAACAAAAGATTTAAAGTCAAGTCTTGGAGCTAATACGGTTTGATTCAAGAGCTTGTGCATGAGACCACATCAAGTACTCAAGAGGAGTGTAGCTCGTTGGATTATGTTTGGACCAAGTCAAAAGGAGAAGAAGACTTCAAGTGAAGACCTTCAAGATCAAGACTTGAGTCTAGGTTTGTTTTAGTTAAGATTTTATTTTTAGTTAAAATGTAAAGGATAGAATAGTTGGTGGATTGCTCAAGTATACCATATACATACACACTCTTGATTTATATGAGTTTTCATAAAAGAATTTTCATTTTGGAAAAGACTTTTCATTTTGACAAAATACCGGTTTGATTTTTAGTGTTTATATATACATGTGTTTTTAACCAAAACCGTTTTAGTGCTTATTGTCAAAAACATAGATATTTCATCATTTATGTGTAGTGGATTATATCCATACACACCATACTTTAAAAGTGTTTAAAATATCTTGTTTTTGTATTTGGAGAAGTTTGGAAAAACCAATTTGGAAAATACGGTTTTTTGTTTTATGTCAAAATTTTTAAGTTGCAAAAATAGTTCAAAATGTTTGTAACATGTCTTGATTTTACTCAAACATGTTTGTTTATCAAAGTATAATATTGAACCTATTTTTGTAAATTTTTAGAGATTTTATGGGATTTTTATTTGAGTCAAAATGCCAAGTTTTAAATCCCTAAAATGACCTGTCCTGGCTTCTGCGGTTGACCGAGCTAGGAGTCGGTCGACCGAGTCGGTCGACTGACGTGCACAGACGTGCATGCCAGTTTGGCTGGAGGGCCGGTTGACCGACTCGGTCAACCGCCAGAGAGCTTCTGCTCTCTGGAAAGCCCCGATCGACCGGGCCGGTCGACCGGCAGAGAGCTCTGCTCTCTGTTCCAAGCCGCGGTCGACTGGGCCGGTCGACCAAGGCTCCAACGGTCAGAAATTTGACCTTTGGCGGTCGACCAGGCGGTCGACCGTCAGCCGTCAGGGCTGCTGATTTGGCCCCAGCGGCTAGTTTTTGAGAAGCCTATTTAAAGGGGCTTCCTTGGGCTGTTTTAGATAAGATTTTTGGAGAGTTTTAAAGATAGTTTTTCCTACTCTATTAAGAGGTTTTCTCCACTTGTTTGAGAGTAAATATTTCCAATCAAAAGGAAAGTTTATCAAGAGTGTTTTCAAAGTGATTTCTTGTGTTTTCCTCCACAAATTCCATCCTTGTTTCTCTCACAAACAATTGAGCTATTCATTGATATATTCATCCTATAGGAGTGTTATTGTGAGATTGTTTTTAGGTGATCAAAGTGTTGTGATCACCAAAGACTTCATCTTTGCTTTGAGGAGGCGGAGTGTGTGTTCGCATTGTTTCAGGTTCTAGTGGGAACTCGGTGTTTAAGGTGCGGCCTCGGCGAGCTTGTGGGCTTGCGGTGTGTTCGGGAACAAGAGAGGGACTAGAGAGTCCAAGAGTTCTAGTGGGAACTCCTTGTAGGTGTTGCGGCACCGAGTGAATCGGTAGGATCGGTTTATAGTGGAAATCCTTCATAGTGTTGAGGCGGGGACGTAGAGTAAGTGTGCTCGAACCTCGAAACAATATTCCGTGTTTGCGATTGCTCTCTCTATCTCTTACTTGTCTTCATCTCTTGCATGCTCATATTGTCGTTATCTTTATATGCTTGATATATTGTGTGCTTAATTGTTATATGCTTGGGATTGTTTACTAACACTAGTATTCAACCAAGAGAGCCAACGTGGCACCTCAACTCTTATTTAGAGGAATCTTGAGGAGTTAATCCAGAGCCCTTCACGGGGATCCGGCTACACTCTTGTGTTATACTTGGTGTTTAGTTTAAGAAGTTTTAGTTTGCATTAATAAGTTTTAATTCCGCATTAATTGACCATTAGATTAGCTAGTCACTTATTCACCCCAACTCTAGGTGATTACAATTGGTATCAGAGCCAAGTGCTCTTGATTTGGGTCTTGCAACCTAGAGTTAAAAATCCTCATTTATAGCTAAACACAATATTTGTTTTCACACACCATGGATTTGATGTCGCCTCCCACCTTTGACATTCTTAACATCCAAACTTTGAAGGTTAAGATGTCTTTGTACCACAAAGCCCTAGGCATTCATGTTTATTTTGTCACTACTAGAGATTCTTATTGTTTAAATAGCAAAAATATTGAGGCTAATGCAAAAGCCCTACATGTTTTAAGATCTACCCTAAATGATGATTATTTATTTAGGGTTGCTAATCTTGATTCGGCTTTTTATAGTATGTAACTCTTTGATCTCCCTTGGTGAAAAGGAACAATATTATGCGGGAGCGATTCGGATGTTAGAAGTGAAGCTTCCAACGTGTGCTACACGGTCCAAGGGGATAACCCCCTTGAGGTAAACTCCGAATCCGAGCTAGATGAAGATGTTGATATGTCATATGATGAGCTTCCATTTTTTGTCAACAATTACTTGAAAAATATGACATGATTAAAAGGGATAACAAGAATTTAAAAAAGAAATTTGATTGCATGTTAAAAGAAAATGATTCTTTTAAAAATAAAGTTTCATGCATTGAAAAAGAAAATGAATCTTTGAAAAATGAAAATGTTTCCTTGCTTTCTAAATTGAATGATCTTTGTGAAGAAAACACTACTTTGAAAATAAAATTGTTTTGGTAGAAAAACAAAAAGAAATTACTTTGCATGAAAACACTTCTTTGAAAAGAAAAAATGGTTGAAAAAGAAAAAGTAAATGTTTCTAAAAAGAAAAAGATTGTTGATCATGCTCTTCATGCCACAACTATTGATAAAAATTAAGTTAAATTTTTGAAAAATAAAATTGATTGTTTGAGCTCAACTTTGAGCAAATGTACATTTAATCATAAGAGATTGGAAACCTTGTTTTCAAGGAAACAAGTTCCACATGTTCATGCACATCACCTACATCATGCATATGCATACTTTGCACGTCATGATCACACTCATACACATATGCATTCTAGAGTGTACAAGTGTACACATTGTGGCCGCAAAGGCCATTTAGCAAGATTTTGTTATTATACAATAAATTCTTCAAATTTTGCTAATAAACAGAATGTTTGGTTCCTTACAATACTAACCCTCATGGACCCAAAAGAAAATGGGTACCAAAGTTCCCACCTTGTGTATTTGATGTAGGTGCGGGCTCTCACAAAACGTGAGAGATTTGATGCCTTGATGGTGAATGCACATGGACTTGATGGACATATATTTGATGCACTGCCATCAAGGAGGTTTGGTGGGACAACCACCATGTTTTGGAGAATTAGAGCATAGTTCTTTAGTTTGGTAACTATCTCTAAACTCCTATTTTATTTACATGCTTTTTCATATATGATATTTTTAGCATGTTCATGTTTTTTTGTTTCTGTGCTTCATGTGGTAAATACTTAGATGTAGTTTTTGTCAAAACTTGGATATATACTTGTAAAAGTAGTGAGCAATAATTGATTCATATACATTTGCACTTCATTGTTCATTTGTACTCACTATATGCACATGTATAGCCTAGTTTTGATGATTTCCTCATTTACACTTGTTTTGCCTATTTACATGTTTTTACTTCATATATATGCAATTTTTATTCAAATCTAATAAATATACATGTATACCCCATGAGTCTTGCCTTCATGCAAATTATATCATAGACTCTTTTTATGTTCGGGATATGTATGCATACTATTAGTTTTTGGATAAAAACATACATATACCTAGAAGTTTGTTTTTAAATGAAAAATAAAATCTTTATGATTTTCATGATTTTTATTTGATAAAATGAGTTTCATGTTTGTTTTGAGTATAATTGACTATTTTTATGAAAAAAGCTAATTACATGATTCTTGTACACTCACACTTTATTTGTTTATTCATGACTATGTTTCATGATCATTTTGAGCTTTATGGACCTTGAGTGTCGAATTTTGTGTATTTAGTATGTTTCATGATACATATGATTTAGTTTCATGTTTTGAAGGATCTTTAACTATTTTTTCAAAATATTACTTTTTAACTAGTTATTGTTCTTCATTTGGTAGTAATTTTCAATGATAAAATATTTTCAAAATTATTTTCAAAACCCCTACCTATCCCTTTAATGGGCGGAAGGATGGGCGAGTATGCCTTGTAAGCCTTATTGAAAATCTTTTATCTTGTGCATATAAAGGGTGTTTATTATGAGTTATATACTTGATTTACATCATATTTTCAATTGATATCTCAATAGATATTTTTTTGTATATACTCATATTTTGTTTTCTATATATGTATGCTTCATTTCATTTAATATCAATTTCTATTGGTATTTTCATTTTCATACATATATATGATTTACTTGTACTTGATTTATAAGATATTTACATGTTTAAAGCACAAAGTATATTTATGCTAAGCTTAATTCAAACCTGAATTTCAGTTGATTTCTCAATTGGTATATTTTTTTTAAGCTTATACATTATAATCAATTGGTATTTTTTTACAATTGGTATTTTTTTGATATCAAAATGTACAATATATTTCAATTGATATCATTGAACTATTTATTTCAATTGGTATCCATATTTTTTTCCTTGGTATCAAAATACAAAATGTTTCAATTTCTATTTGGTATCACAAATGTTTCTATTTCATATGGTAACTATATCTAGTGATATCTCAATTTAAGAAAAATTCAAAATTTATATTGTTTAGGCACAATTTGTATCTTAAAAATGTTTTTTATTACAATTGATATCATAAAACTTTGTTTATTTACATATGATATCGTAAAATTTGTTTTAGTATTATAAAAATTTGATTTAAAAATGTTTTGATATGTATTGCCAATATGCAAGGGGAGCTTAACATCTCTTCTACATATAGATTCATGATGAGTGTATCTTATAATAAGGAGCTTGACAACTCTTCGTTATGCGATACACATGTGTAGGGGAGCTTCACATCTCCTCTTATGCATTGCATATTATGCGTTATGTGAGTTAGGGCTTGTCATCCCTTCTTCATGTAATGCGTATATGTAGGGAAGTTAACTTAGCGTCTTCCTCTTCATGAATGTATATCACATATATCTCTTTATTGATTGATTTGAGTTCACCCCTTTATTGATTTTTGTTTCTAACAAAGAGGGGGAGAACATTATTTTGTGATTATTTTAACCCCTTTGTTGATGATTGACAAAAAGGGGGAGAAGTATTCTAGTTTATATGCATGTTTTTCTTTGCTTTATACATAAAGAAGGAGAAAGAATTTTTTGTTTATGCATATTGTTTTGTTTTGCAAAAAGGAGAGAAGAATTTGATGAGTTTTATGCTTGATTGGCATGTTTATCTCCTTATATTTGCATACATTTTTGTTTAGATTCATGTGCTTCATTGCCATATATTATTGTTTATTGTGATGCATGAGTTAAGGGGAGCTTCTTTGAAGCTTTACTTTAATCCATGCATATATAACTCCATGAGTTTTGTCATCATCAAAAAGGGGAGAAATTTGGCCCAAAGGCCCATCACTCTAGTTTTGATGATGATCAACTCATGTAGTTATATCACTAATGATCTTGTGTTTAATTAGTCTCAAATTTATGATCAAGATCTTAGTTAGTGTTTAGCTTCAAAAAAGGATTTAAAGTCAAGTTTTGGAGCTAATACGGTTTGATTCAAGAGCTTGTGCATCGAGACCACATCAAGTACTCAAGAGGAGTGTAGCTCGTTGGATCATGTTTGGACCAAGTCAAGAGGAGAAGAGGACTTCAAGTGAAGACCTTCAAGATCAAGACTTGAGTCTAGGTTTGTTTTAGTTAAGATTTTATTTTTAGTTAAATTGTAAAGGATAGAATAGTTGGTGGATTGCTCAAGTATACCATATACACACACACTCTTGATTTAGATGAGTTTTCATAAAAGAATTTTCATTTTGGAAAAGACTTTTCATTTTGACAAAATACCGGTTTGATTTTTGGAGTTTATTATATACATGTGTTTTTAACCAAAACCGTTTTAGTGCTTATTGTAAAAAACATAGATATTTCATCATTTATGTGTAGTGGATCATATCCATACATACCATGCTTTAAAAGTGTTTAAATATCTTATTTTTGTATTTGGAGAAGTTTTGGAAAAACCAATTTGAAAAAATACGATTTTTTGTTTTATGCCAAAATTTTTAAGTTACAAAAATAGTTCAAAATGTTTGTAACATGTCTTGATTTTACTCAAACATGTTTGTTTATCAAAGTATAATATTGAACCTATTTTTGTAGATTTTTAGAGATTTTATGGGATTTTAGTTGAGTCAAAATGCCAAGTTTTAAATCCCTAAAATGACCTGTCCTGGCGTCTGCCGGTCGACCGAGTTAGGAGTCGGTCGACCGACGTACACAGACGTGCACGCCAGTTTGGCTGGAGGGCCAATTGACCGACCCGGTCGACTGCCGGAGAGCTTCTGCTCTCTGGAAAGCCCCGGTCGACCGGGCCGGTCGACCGGCAGAGAGCTTTACTCTCTGTTCCACGCCGCGGTAGACCGGGCCGGTCGACCGAGGCTCCAACGTCAGAAATCTGACCGTTGGCGGTCGACCGCGTCGGTCGACCGTCAGCTGTCAGGGCTGCTGATTTGGCCCCAACGACTAGTTTTTGAGAAGCCTATTTAAAGGGGCTTCCTTGGACTGTTTTAGATAAGATTTTTGGAGAGTTTTAAAGACAGTTTTTCCTACTCTATTAAGAGGTTTTCTCTACTTGTTTGAGAGCAAATATTTCCAATCAAAAAGAAAGTTTATCAAGAGTGTTTTCAAAGTGATTTCTTGTGTTTTCCTCCACAAATTCCATCCTTGTTTTTCTCACAAATACTTGAGCTATCCATTGATATATTCATCCTATTAGAGTGTTATTATAAGATTGTTTTTAGGTGATCAAAGTGTTGTGATCACTAAAGACTTCATCTTTGCTTTGAGGAGGCGGACGTGTATGTTCGCATTGTTTTGGGTTCTAGAGGGGACTCGGTGTTTGAGGTGCGGCCTCGCCGAGCTTGTGGGCTTGCGGTGTGTTCGGGAACAAGAGAGGGATTAGAGAGTCCAAGAGTTCTAGTGGGAACTCCTTGTAGGTGTTGCGGCACCGAGTGATCCGATAGGATCGGTTTATAGTGAAAATCCTTCATAGTGTTGAAGGCGGGGACGTAGAGCAAGTGTGCTCAAACCTCGAAATAAATATCCCGTGTTTGCGATTGTTCTCTCTCTATCTCTTACTTGTCTTTATCTCTTGCATGCTCATATTGTCGTTATGTTTATATGCTTGATATATTGTGGGCTTAATTGTTATATGCTTGGGATTGTTTGCTAACACTATTATTCAACCAAGAGAGCCAAAGCAATACCTCAACTCTTATTTAGAGGAATCTTGAGGAGTTAGTCCAGAGCCCTTCACGGGAATCCGGCTACACTCTTATGTTATACTTGGTGTTTAGTTTAAGAAGTTTTAGTTTACAATAATAAGTTTTAATTCCGCATTAATTGACCATTAGATTAGCTAGTCACCTATTCACCCCCTCTAGGTGATTACAGCTTTAAGTAATAATTTTTTATTATGGATAAATCATTGTAAATATTAATTAATAACTTGTAATTATTGGAAACTCATTGTAACAAGAATAAACATAATATTGTAAGTTGCTTCCTGATTTAATATAAATATAGGTGATTTAATAATAATAACAATAAATACTAAAATATACAGCTCTGACACAGTCATCATACCTGCACAGCTACTGACACTCAGGCCACCATTTCACCATATTCTTGGACACTATTATTTCACATATTATATCACAGTTAGATAACTATTATTACATATATACTGATCCATGGATACTCTACGACACTAGACACCGTTATTTCATGCGTTGGTACACGGATACTGTAGTTCACTGGACATGGTATTACATGTTACACTGACCATTGTTATTACATGTATTAGTGATACGCAGATATGTTACATGGATTATTGCTACACGAATATGCTACACAGATACACAGATATGATACACAGATACACGGATATTCACTGGTATACGTGCATTGATTATATATATTCTTGTATTTCCTTCCTGTCATCCCGTTACATGATTGTTTCCTGTTACTTCTATTGATATTCTTGATATTGATATTCTCGTTACTGGACATGAGTGTTGTTGATACACGATGTGGGGAACTAAGTGCCACGTGGATCTCAGCCCTCTAGAATCTCACATCTCTTGTATATCTTTTCCGTTATCTTGTATCATGATATCAACAAAGCTCATGTCCTATTATCGTATTACTTGTACCATGAACTGTTCTAGTTCTTGATATACTATGTGGTGCAAATATAATGAATATAACTTGGGGATAGGAGAGACTTGACGGTTGTCTAGGTCTTGTCAGGTGGATGTCTGAATCCATTGTCAGTCCCACTGCAGAGGACGTGGTAGGGCTGGCTGCCGCTTGTATTGTATTATTTCTTTCTCCTGCCCTAACGGGTAGCCCTGGTCTCAGCAGCCAGGGTTCATTTAAGGCCGTTGTCCCAGGTATGCACGGGATACACCCACCTTACTAGAGCTCCTCGACCATTGGGTTTCCAGTGAACATACTAATACGATATAAATAATATTGACGTCGGGAACACTTGTTATTTGGTCAATCTTTCATTTGGATAATAGTACCCGTATGCCATGTCTGGATGGGTTCGACTGGAGTGCGGGCTCTAGTATGAACTATCAGTGGTATGGGACACTAGAAGAGGTTGATTAAAATACCAGGTGGTACTAATTGTTATTATTGTATAAATCACATGACATGCTCGACTCATGTATATTATTGTCCCTTTATATTTGTTACTTTTCCTGATCTTTTATCCACTATCATGTCACATGTATACTTTGTATCTCTTCCTGTCACCTGTATACTTTATAACTCTTCCTGATATTTATTACACTCCATGTAGTAACACACTATTCATGTACATGTTTACTCTGCATTGCATATATTCTTTTTTATGTATATGTTACAGACGTCATTATAGCATATGCACAACACAATAGTAGTATTGTTATGTTGCATACTGCAGATCTGCATGTTCATTTCCATCACGTCATCAATATACAACAGTATTTATTATATAACACTGGATCCTGCTGTAGACATGACCCGATGATAACATGCTAGGTAGTGATGGTATTAAAATATGACATTTTTATATTTCTACTGTTTATGAAATGCTTTTATTATATATTATTATCGTGCCTTTATTACTATAATACATATTATAGCTTCTTTTATTTTACTACTCACTTGGTCGCTTTCTGATGACCCTAGGTTTGCATGCCTAGGTTGAAGATCCCAGATATCGTATTGTCAGATATTTCATTGGATTCACATAGGACTCGTCATCAATATCATTCATATTTTTATTATTTAGTCTTTAGTTCCTTATTTTTCCATATTTCTATATCTATCATGATCACTAACCCGTTTCTGCAGTTATTCTTGTACTTATTTAATACTGGAACTCTCGTATATTTGGAGGCTATTTCTTGTACTGAGGCTTAGCGTATGTACGTGAGGGTATCTCCGCCCTGTATATGTACATCGCCATAGCGTCCCCATATCTGTAGGATCAGGATAATACATAGTGGTAACAGAGCCTAGGTTCACACCTGGTACGGGTAACCACGGGGTCAATGCTCGGGCTCTTACCAATAGTACAATCAGATTCAGATTAGAACTCATCTCCATCTGAATTTAGGGTTCCAGCTATGAGTACAAGAATGTCATTTCCTTGAAATTCATTCATCGGCTTATCTTCAGTGATCAATCAGAATACTCTGATTCTCTTCTTGTTTTCTCTTCATCCTATGGATTCCAATTCTCTATTTTTGACTCACGACACCAATTCTCCCCCCGAATACACTACAGATATCAGAGTGCGCAGCGGAAGCGTTATGGGCCCGTAACATTCAGGCTCCATGGCTGTAAATACTGTTCTCACACCTGAATTAAAATTTTAAGGACGAAACTTTTTGTAAAGTGGGGAGAAATGTAACCCCCTAAAATCCCTGATGTACGTATCACAGTATCAGTACTTGACACGATGTACAAAATTAATTTGACTTTTCTGCTAGTCAGATTGAGCTGGCTTTAGTTTCAAATATTATTTTTCAATATTTTAGATTTTTCAAAATTTCTAGAATTTTTCTAGATTATTTTGGAAAATCTCCGTAGTCGGTGTCGACCGATACTAGTAATCGGCTCCACGATTTTTAATTCACAAATGGAGTAGAATTTTGAGAATTTCTTTCACTTTGCATCTTAGAATCATATTATTTACATATTAGTATTTTGGAGATTTTTCTAAATTTATCAAAAATCCGGCCAAACTGTATCGCCCAATGCGAGCGAAAACTTCTAAAATTTTTAATTTACAAACCAGACTGTATTTCTTCAAATCGATTTCATATTAGATCTTAGAATAATATTATTTATTTTACAAAATTTTTGGGAGTCATTCGGAACTAGTTCAATTTTGACCCAATTAAATATTTATTAAATAATATTAATTTAATTCATTTCCTTTTCTTTCTTTCTTTCTTTATTTTTCTCCTCCAATCATATCCTTTCTTCTCCCCCAAGCCTGGACACCGCCTTACCCATCGCCTTCCACCATCTTCTTTCTCTTTCGCCCCTTAAAATCTCTTCTCTCTCTAATTCTCACTGTTCCCTCTCAACACTCTTTTTCTTTCTCTCTCTAACTCTCTCTATTTCTTCTCTCTCTCCCTATATCTCCCTCCTACTGTTCCAGGCCAGGGGCGGCCCTGACCCATGCCCGTGGCCCTGCGACTGTGGCCAGCACGCCACCGCCGCGCCCCCAGCTGGGCACCATCCTCTTCCTTTCTTCTTCTTTTCCTTCTCTTCTTCTTTTTCTTTTTTTTCTTCTTCTTTTCTTTTCCTTCTTCTCTTCTTCTTCTTCTTCCAGTTCTTCTTCTTCCTCACTCTCTCTTCCCCCTCTGTGCGTGGCCCCAGAGCGTCGCCGGCAGCCTGGGCAACCGCCGGCGAGTCGGCCAGGCTGGGCCTGGCCGCTGCCCCCTGCCCCTTCTCTCTCTCTCTCTCTCTTATTGGGTAACAACCCAATAACTGATCCAAACCCGTTAACCCATATAACCCAGATCCAAACCCATTATCACTTAAACCCTAACCCGTTAGCCCTGTAACCCAATAACCCATCACTTAAGTTATGGGTATGGGTTGTGAATCTAAACCTGACCCATTAACAACTCAAACCCGATTCATTATAAAGGTAAACTTTCATTTAAACCCCTGACAATTTATTACATTTACGAATTAGTCCTTTTTATTACATATTTAACCTAATTTTATGATTTTTAGTTTCCGGTGATAACTGGAGCATCCGGAGTCTGATTTGGATGATTTTGGAACCGTTGTGATCATGGAAAGAGAGCAACCTTTGCATGGTTAGTTTGTAAGTATTTTTATTTTATAAATTATATTTATTCAGATATCATAAATTGATTGATTGTTTTAAGTAATAATTTTTGATTATGGATAAATCATTGTAAATATTAATTAATAACTTGTAATTATTGGAAACTCATTATAATAAGAATAAACATAATATTGTAAGGTTCTTCTTGATTTAATATAAATATAGGTGATTTAATAATAATAACAATAAATACTGAAATTTACAGCTCTGACACAGTCATCATACCTGCACAGCCACTGACACTCGGGCTACTATTTCACCATATTCTTGGACACTATGATTTCATGTATTATATCACAGTTAGATAACTATCGTTACATGTATACTGATCCACGGATACTCTACGACACTAGACACCGTTATTTCATGCGCTGGTACACGGATACTGTAGTTCACTAGACATGGTATTACATGTTACACTGACCACTGTTATTACATGTACTAGTGATACACGTATATGTTACACGGATTATTGCTACACTAATATGCTACACCGATACATGGATATGATACACAGATATACGGATATTCACTGGTATACGTGCGCATTGATTATATATATATTCTTGTATTTCCATCCTGTCATCCAGTTACATGATTGTTTCCCGTTACTTCTATTGATATTCTCGATATTGATATTCTCGTTACTGAACATGAGTGTTGTTGATACGCGATGTGTGAAACTAAGTGCCACGTGGATCTCAGCCACGGGGCCACCTCTAGAATCTCACATCTCTTGTATATTGTTTCCTGTTATCTTGTATCATGATATTAACAAAGCTCAAGTCCTATTATCGTATTACTTGTACCATGCACTGTTCTATTTCTTAATATATTGTATAGTGCAAATATAATGAATATAACTTGGGGATGAGGGAGACTTGACGGTTGACTAGGTCTTGTCGGGTGGATGTCTAGATCCATTGTTAGTCCCACTGCAAGGGACGTGATAGGGCTGGCTACCGCTTTTATTGTATTCTTTCTTGCTCTTGCCCTAGCGTGTAGCCCTAGTCTAAGCAGCCAGGGATTTATTTAAGGCCGTTGTTCTGGGTATGCACGAGATACACCCACCTGATTAGAGCTCCTCGACCATTAGTTTTCAGTGAATATAATAAAACGATATAAATAATAGTGACATCGGGAACAATTATTATTTAGTCACTCTCTCGTTTGGATAATGGTACCCGTATGCTATGTCCGGATGGTTCGACTGGAGTGTGGGCTCTAGTATGAACTGCTAGTGATATTGGACACTGGAAGAGGTTGATTAAAATATCAGGTGGTACTGATTGTTATTATTGTATAAATCACATGACATGCTCGACTCATGCATATTATTGTCCCTTTATATTTGTTACTTTTTTTGATTTTTTATCCACTATCATATCACCTGTATACTTTGTTACTCTTCCTGATATTTGTTACACTCCATGTAATAACACACTATTCATGTACATGTTTACTCTGCATTGCATATATTCTTCTTTATGTATACGTTGCAGACGTCAATATGGAATATGCATAACAAGTAGTGGTATGGTTATGTTGCATACTGCACATCTGCATGTTCATTTCTATCATGTCATCACTATACAACAGTATTTATTATATAAAACTGGCTACTACTGTAAACATGACTCGATGATAACATGCTAGGTAGTGATGGTTTTAAAATATGACATTTTTATATTTCTATTATTTATGAAATGCTTTTATTATATATTATTATCGTGCCTATATTATTACAATACATATTACTGCTTCCTTCATTTTACCACTCACTAGGTCGCTTTCTGATGACCCTGGGTTTGCGTGCCTAGGTTGGAGATCCCAAATATCGTATTGTCAGATATTTCATTGGATTCACATAGGACTCGTCATCGATATTATTCATAGGTATTTTTATTATTTAGTATTTAGTTTCTTATTTTTTCATATTTCTATATCTATCATGATCACTAACCCTTTTCTGCAGGTATTCTTGTACTTATTTAATGTTGAAATTCTTGTATATATGGAGGCTATTTCCTGTACTGAGGCTTAGAGTATGTACGTGAGGGTATCTTCGCCCTGCGTATGTTCGTCATCATAGCGTCCCCGTATCTGTGGGATCGGGACATTACATAGTGGTATCAGAGCCTAGGTTCATACCTGGTGTGGGTAACCACCTTGGTCAATGCTCGGGCTCTTACTAACAGTACAATCAGATTCAGATTAGAACTCATTTGCATATGAATTTTGGAATTCCAGCTATGAGTATGAGAATGTCGTTTCCTTGAAATTCATTCATCGATGCTTTTCTATTCCCTCATTTCAGTGATCAATCAGAATACTCGTATTCTCTTCTTGTTTCTCTTCATCCTATGGATTCCAATTCTCTATTTTTAACTCACGACACCAACTCTCCCCCCGAAGACACTATAGATATCATAGTGCGCCACGGAAGCGTCATGGGCCCGTAACATTCAGGCTCCATGGCTATAAATATTATTCTCACACATGAATTGAAATTTTAAGGATGAAATTTTTTATAAGGTGAGAAGAAATGTAACCCGCTGATCCCTGATGTACGTTTCACAGTATCAGTACTCGATACGATATACAAAATTGATTTGACCTTTTCTACTAGTCAGATTGAGCCAGTTTCAGTTTTAGATATAATTTACCAATAATTTAGATTTTTTAAAATTTTTTTGGATTATTTTAGAAAATCTCCGTAGTCGGTGTCGACCGATACCAGTAATCGGCTTTACGATTTTAATTCACAAATAGAGTAGAATTTTGAGAATTTTTTCACTTTATGTCTTAGAATCATATTATTTACATATTAGTATTTTTGGAGATTTTTATGAATTTATCAAAAATCCGGCCTACTAGTGTCGCCCAGTACCGGAGAAATCTTCTAGGATTTTTAATTTACAAAACAGACTGCATTTCTTCAAATCGATATCATATTAGATCTTAGGATAATATTATCTATTTTACAAAATTTTTAGAGTCGTTCAGAACTAGTTCAATTTTGACCCAATTAAATATTTATTAAATAATATTAATTTAATTCAATTCCTTTTCTTTCTTTCTTTCTTTTTCTCCTCCAATCACATCCTTTCTTCTCCCCCAAGCCAGGCCACCACCTTACCCATCGCCTTCCACCGCCTTCTCTCTCTTTCCCCTTAAAATCTCTTCCTCTCTCTAATTCTCACTCTTCCCTCTCAAACTCTCTCTTTCTTTCTCTCTCTAACTCTCTATATTTCTTCTCTCTCTCTCCCCCCTATCTCTACCTCCTACTGTTCAAGGCCAGGGGTGGCCCTAACCCACACCCGCGGCCGGTGGCCGGCGCGCCACTGCCGCGCCCTCAGCTGGGCACCACCCCTTCCTTTCTTCTTCTTTTCCTTCTCTTCTTCTTCTTCTTCTTTTCTTCTTCTCTTTCTTTTCCTTTTTCTTTCTTCTTCTTCTTCTTCTTCCTCACTCTCTCTCCCTCCCTCCCTCTAGAATCTAACATCTCCTGTATATCGTTTCCCGTTATCTTGTATCATGATATCAACAAAGCTCGTGTCCTATTATCGTATTACTCGCACCATGCACTATTCTAGTTCTTGATATACTGTGTAGTGCAAATATAATGAATATAACTTGTGGATGGGGAGACTTTACGGTTGACTAGGTCTTGTCGGGTGGATGTCTGGATCCATTGTTAGTCCCACTGTAAGGGACGTGGTAGGGCTGGGTACCGCTTGTATTGTATTGTTTCTTGCTCCTGCCCTAGCGAGTAGCCCTGGTCTCAGCAGCCAGGGGTTTGTTTAAGGATGTTGTCTTAGGTATGCACGAGATACACCCACCTGACTAGAGCTCCTCGACCATTGGTTTCCAGTGAACATAATTAAACGATATAAATAATAGTGACGTCGGGAATACTTGTTATTTAGTCACTCTCTCGTTTGAATAATGGTACCCGTATGCTATGTCCGGATGGGAACGACTGAAGTGCGGGCTCCAGTATGCCGGTGGTATAGGACACTGAAAGAGGTTGATTAAAATATGAGGTGGTACTGATTGTTATTATTGTATAAATCACATGACATGCTCGACTCATGCATATTATTGTCCCTTTATATTTGTTACTTTTCTTGATCTTTTATCCACTATCATACTACCTGTATATTTTGTTACTCTTCCTGATATTTGTTACACTCCATGTAGTAACACACTATTCATGTACATGTTTACTCTACATTGCATATATTCTTCTTTATGTATACGTTGCAGACGTCATTATGGCATATGCACAACACAGTAGTAGTATGGTTATGTTGCATACTGTACATCTGCATGTTCATTTCCATCACGTCATCACTATCAACAGTATTTATTATATAAAATCGGATACTACTGTAGACATGACCCGATGATAACATGCTAGGTAGTGATGGTATTAAAATATAACATTTTTATATTTCTACAGTTTATAAAATGCTTACTATATGGTATCACTGATACAGAACCATATATTATATATTATTATCATGCATGTATTACTATAGCACATATTACTGCTTCCTTCATTTTACCACTCAGTAGGTCGCTTTCTGACGACCCTGGGTTTGCGTACCCAGGTTGGAGATCACAGATATCGTATTATCAGATATTTCATTGAATTCACATAGGACTCATCATCGATATCATTCATAGGTATTTTTATTGTTTAGTCTTTAGTTTTTTTATTTTTTCATATTTCTATATCCTATCATGATCACTAACCCCTTTCTGCAGTTATTCTTGTACTTATTTAATGCTGGAACTCTTGTATATATGGAGGCTATTTCCTATACTGAGGCTTAGCGTATGTACGTGAGGGTATCTCCGCCCTGCGTATGTACGTTGCCATAGCGTCCCCGTATCTGTGGGATCAGGGCGTTACACTAAGAATAACCGTTAAATACTATACCCTATAACTAGTTTAACTTAATTCATCACTAATCTTCAAGAATTATTAACTGATCCTATGGTTTCAAATAGACATGAAGTTCAATCAATTTATCTTGTAGAACTAAGTTTTAGTTGGTGGAAAGATTAGCAAGCTAAGAGCGAATTAGTTACTCTTATTTCTGGTGGAATTTAGCATGGTATTTAAAAGTTGCATAAAAGAAATTAAAATAGAATTGAAGAATACAATAAAAATAAGAAAAAGAGATATGAAAGAAAATAAGAACTTTTATTGAATTTGTCATCAATCCAGTATAAAATCCTTTTCCTCTTTAGAAATCTTCTACAAAGTAGAAAAACTAGAAAACACAATGAAAATTCGGAAAGAAAAGATGATCAAAAGAAAATTCTAAACTTGATTCTCAAGATGTCTCACCTCTGTTACTCTTCAGGGATATTTATAGGAGATTTCAGTAGTAGAGTCTCAGTAGAATACTCCCTTCAAACCTCCACACACGCAGTCGTAGAAATGCGACGTTTTCGCAGCAAAAAAGCGAAAAACACCGCACTTTTGAAGGGTCAGGGCACGCACTTTATCGTGTGGCTTCATCTCGTTGATTAGTCTCTAAATATGCATATTTCATGCCACATCTTCACAATTATTCTATATAAAATTCTATTAATAATAGCTTTCTTGTATGTTTCTATGTCTACTTTTGAATCTCGACTTGATCAAAGTCACATTCCCGAGTCGGTATTTGTTCCTATTTTGTTGGAGCCCAAATCAATCATCTTTTAAGATCACACTTCATTGTCGGGCAAAAGTGTTGAACAAAATAACTCAGTAAATATTTTTGAAAATTGAAAATTAGATGGGATAATTTTTTAAATGAGACCATGCACTTCATCATTTTTTCATAGGTCATATTAGAGAGGTCACTGGAGGGTTCTTCGAGATCCACAATCTTTGGATTGGGCCGCATTTTATCGGCCAATCAGATTACCACCAGAACCACCACCATGAGATAATTTTTTATTTTTTTTTCATTTGTTTCATGCATATACATATTAACGATGCATTGAGGATAATGCATGAGATAAGTGTAGGGGAGGGTTTACTAACGAAGTTTGTTTTAAACTTTCTTTCTTTTACACTTCTTTTTAGGAAGTTTTTAAATTTTCTTTTTTGTATAGAAACCCCTTTCTTTTCCTTTTACAAATTTTTTTGAAGTAAGAGAAATAATTTTGACTTATTTTTAAGAAAGATAAGAGAATTTTTAGAATTAAGAAGAACAAAATTATGACTTCTTAAACCAAGTCAAAATAATAGATCTTGTTTACATTTTAGGATAAGATGTAAGATTGAAAAGATAATTTGATCTTAAATTTTTTTCCTTAGATACATGCAATTCACACTTACATAATTTTTGGGATTGAAATAAATACTAAAAATGCCATAATAAAAATAAATAAATAAAAACCATTATTGAAGCTGGGTAATTACGCCTCAAGAAGCATAATTATTCACGCCTATAATGGTGGACAAAAAAAATAAAATAATCCCTCTTAGTTTTGTGGCCTTGTTTACTCGAGTCCTTAAGCCTGAGAGATATTTTCTCATCTGGTGCCCTAAAACTTTCTAGGTTGAGAGTCACTAACTAGAGGCTCACTACCTGGGTGAACAAGATAGTCAAAAAAACCTAAAAGAAGAAAAAAGAAAATTTTGATATATATAAATGGCATGAAAATTAGAGTCAATATCCCAAATAACTTCACAGTTCACAAAGTGCATATTATTAAAGAGTTTTATGAAAGATCAAAAAATTAATTCAATTTTAAATTCTTACCTTTAATTTTTAAAAAGATTTTGCATTTAGACTTAGTTTAAGAAAAAAATAATTTTTGGTTAACCTAAGACCTTGAATCACTTAATTTTCTACAAAATACTTCAACATTTTTCTCTATTTCAAATTGCGTTTTCAAATACTAACATATTTCTTTCTTTATGAATTTTGTGGGTGTAATTCGTTGAAAACACTTAGGAGACAAAACTCCTCCTCATGGGGGACCTAGAGGTTTAACGAATTGTTACACACGCTCAGTACAATCACATCACCTACGAAAGTGATGTAATAATTTTCTTAATTAGTTTTTCTGTTTTGCCCAGGACAAGTAAAAGATAAGTGTGAGGGTGTGATTAGTATCTAAATATGCATATTTCATGTCACATCTTCACAATTATTCTCTATAAAATTCTGTTAATAATAACTTTCTTGTATGTTTCTGCGTCCATGGCATGAAATGAAGAAGAGGCCCAAAAATCTCATTTATTTGGTGATTTTTAGAGCCTAGATATAGTCATTGACTTTGGAAGCCCTGTCTGCCAATTCTGTGAGCAGATTTTAACAAACCGACAAGTTATACATGGAGTGGTGTACAACAGAGAGCTGCACAATTCGGCGCTGCGCGCGTGGACACTGTAATGCCGCATTTCCGCCGCAAATGCCATGAAAACGCTGCAATATGGTGAAGCCTCGCGTCAATTCTCGACGTGTGGCCCTGTCTTGACCCTCAGAGTCCCTTTTGGCTATAAATACCCCCCAGTGTTGAGCAGAATAGAGGAGAAAGGAAGTTTTTTAGGGTAATTCTCTTCTCTTAGGGTCTGTTTGGTTGTCGTAACTGGCCGTAATTCGTAGTTGTAATTGGTAAAGTCTTTTACAATTGTAAATGAGTTACATGTATGTAAATTTTACGGTGTTTGGTTGTAATATAAAATTGTAAAGTGGGAAAGTGTATTGTACTTTACGGTGTTTGGTTGTCGTAATGTATAAGTCATAACTAAAAAAGTTGACCACAAAATTAACTATTTGGTGATTTTAAAAGTTTTAATACTGCAAATAAATATTAAAAAGTTAAATATTAAAAAAATTTAATATTAATATAAAAAAATATTACAAATTTGTATGACCACAAATTAACTGTAACTGGGCTGTAAGTGAGTGGTAACTGGGTTGCAAGTGAGTGTTAGTTGAGTTACGTAAGTCTTTTACGAATTACGGTCCAAACAAACGCCGTAGTTGTAACTGGGTAGTAAGTCATTTACGAATTACGGAGTTTTACGCGAAACAAACGGCCCCTTAGTGTAGGATAGTGTTCTTCTTATTTTTTTTGTTTTTCTTTTCTTTTGTAGATTATGTAATAGGGAAGAGAGTTATTCTTAGGATGAAAGTTAGAGTACTTGTAATGGATGGTGACGCTCTATGAAAAGTTCTCTCTTTATTTCTACTTATTTTCTTCTCTATAACTCTTTACATGCTTAGTTTTTTCTCTCATTGAAACTAACTACTAAATACTAACTTGCTAACTCCTTAATTGATAATCCACATGAATTTATTAGCCTTGTAAGAGCCGTTGATGGCTCATGATGATGAATTTTTATACTTTAATATCTAACTCTCAAACAAATTAACATTATTTTATTCCATGTTTGCTCTGGTATAGTTTTGATGGTTTAATTGTAACTGTGCTTATTTATTTGAGTTTGGAGGTGATGAGTGATCTTATGGGTCATATTTTGAAAAACTCTTAAACTAAGGACTAGTGATAACTAAGGATACATGTGAGGAAACTATCAATAAGAGGTTAGCATATCAGTGGAGCCATTATAGTTAGTAGTCATGAGTTTTCTTCCATTTTTACTTTGTTTAGGAAATATCTCAAAAATCACAAATACCTTATCTTCAATGTTTTTATCTTTGTTTTCACTACACTTTTCTCTGTTTTTCTTTATTTTCTTTTATTTTGATTCTTTGAAACATAGAAGAACCGTTAACACACACGTAAACATATCGTGAAAGCTTTTATCGCCTCCTGTCCTTATGGATTCGACCCGTTTAGACTCTATGCTATAACAGAAGTATCGAGGAAGCCAAAGCACGCACTTTTAACTTCTCATTTCAAAATAACACTTTTTATGCACGGTTTCACCTCGATCACTCGTCCATCCATCTGAAGATCTACTCTTAAAATTCACATTTGAATTATAGAATTTAAAATAACATTGTTTTCTCGATAGCTTAGGAAACAAGTTACCTATAAATTTGAATTTTTAAACTTGAATTCTCCCCTTTTCTTTGACTTGGGGATCAAGCAACTTAATTTAAATTAATTCTCCTTTATCTCTGAATTAAGATAGGATAATTTATGATTTAACTTGGACTTGATGGGGCTCTTGGGCTTCTCTTTAACTTGTGGCCTTCTTTTGGGCCTTTTTCTTTTCTCTTTTTAATTAATGAGGCATGCACATTACTAAATAATAAAATGATTAAATAGGAGTGCTTTATAAAAAAACAAACATGAAAATGTGAATAAAAATATGCACTTTTGATGAACAATCACCGAGTTGGTAATATCCGAGTCAAAAGAGGTCGAGATGAAGTATAAATCATTATATGCATTGGAATAATTGTAAGTGTAATCCATATCACAAAGATGTCAAAACAAAAATAAACAAACAAATAAACAAACAAAAAATTCTAGCCTAAGTTAGGGTAGACCTTAGGCAAATGACTCCTAACTGGCTAGACTATCCACGAGAGATATATTACAACAATCTGATCACAAGTTACTGAGCCAGGTAGGGGTAAGACCAGTGGGAGGTATCCGTACCTAAGCAACAGTCAAGCCACTGTTCTTCAAGGTTTTACCTCTCAATCCCTAACATTTAACACTGATTTGATAAAAGTCAAACTCTAACAACTTTCCCCTTAGGTCAATCTCCTAAATGAGTCCGAGATGTCCCTAGGGTCAACGTCTACTCAGTTTTAGTTAGGTTTGATCAGTGCGTGAGGAGATGATTTGTGGGCTAAGAGAGAGTAATGACTTTTCACCTTATCTTGTTTAAGTTTATGCCCTTAGTTGTTTTAGTGCAACTTATACAAGTGCATAGTAGAAACAACACTTAACCAATATGAATCACTCAAAATATATTACCTAAACTATATGCAATGAACACATATCTTGGCTCTAGCACTCTTCAACTGTAATGTTAAAGGTAAACAAATTAGATATGTGCCTAAATACAAGTCTAAATCATTTTTAATATTTACAATCAACCATTTACTGTTGAGTTAGAAAGTATGTTCAGAGTAAGTTATACTGAAAAATAAACAATGCAAAATTATATCCTTTCAAATATAGCAATTTGCAAGAAACTACAGTCAGTAGTTTACGACAAATATCACAAAAACGTGACTTTTGACACCTTTACGTGGCACAATTATGGTTCTGATGTTCTACCTTTTTGGAAAGAGGCACATAGTAGAAATATGTCCACTGCAGTTGTTTATTTCAAGAATTCTGTCCCTGCACACAATAACAGAGAAGAAAAAAGTAAAACTGTTTAAATAAACTTACCGCCTCTCCCCGGCAATTGCGCCAAAATTTAATTGAGTTTAGACTTACACAGAAAAATACAGAATTTTAAAAAAGTGCTAGATTCTCAATTCTACTGCTATAGTAAGTGCTTTGAGGGTCCTGATTCACAAGGATGGACCTACAATGGAAGCGTGTTGATAAATCCTTTTCAAGTTACTAAAACTAATTTAAAGTTCTTCTATGCTTTTACAAAGAAAAAGTGAAAAAAAAAACTATGTTAATTTGGAGATGAGTGAAAGATAAGAGAAGATGGTGATTGTGTAAAAAAGAAAATAAAGTTAAACAAAGAATTAAAGAAAGTAAAGAAAAGAAAAATGATTTTTGAAGTGTTCTAAACTAATGAATTGAAGAAAAAAGAACAAAAAAAAAATCTAAAATTACTTACTTTCCTCTTTTGGTCATGACTTACCTTGGATCGTTGACATGTTTACCTTGATTTGGAGGTGATCAACGCATAACCCATAAGATATAATTCACTCATCGTCTATATTACATCATCAAGACTTCATCGAGCAAGCCTGAAATGATATGAACATTGGGAGGAATCCATCGTCATGAGCTATCGGTGGTACTCGCAAAGGCAAGGCTATTCGATGCTATAAGACTCACTTGGATTATCATCAAAATCAAAAGAAGAGAGTAGAAAAAAACAAAACTAAAGAACAAAAATGTAACCTTCGATTGAATCAAGTAATAATAAAAGAAAAGAACACCGGTATCACTCTAAGTACAGTCTTCACTCTCACTCTCATGAAACTCTTCTCTCTTCTTAGTTACATAAATAAATCTGAAAAAATCACAATAAAAAAAACGAAACCCTAAAACTAAAGTAGAATAAAAACCTAGCCTAAAATCAATATCTGCTCAGTCGACTCTGTTTGACTTCTGTAACGCCCCGATCCCGGCGATACGGGGACGTCACTGCAACGTATATACGTAGGTCAGAACTACCCTCCCGTATATACGCTAAGCATCAGTACAGACAAGAATCAGAGTACGGAAGCAAATGGTGCATTATACATTCCAACACATATAGTACAATTACACAGTTATCATCAGAAGTGATTACAATATTACAATAATATTATATCACTGATGCGCAAATGCGGGAATACAAGAGATATACATATATGAACTGTATAAAAGGGAGCTCACATACAAGTATGCAAGGAACTGTACAAGTATGAATAGGAAAAGAGCACTCACGAGTTTACTAAGAAGAAACTCGAGAGGCACACAGGGGGCCTGGAAGGATGGAGCTCTGAAAGGTCGGCGGGGGATCCACGCTACCGCTGCGCCACTCTGATGCAGCAACAGGAAACCCATACGCTCCACGCTCCGAAACCTGGACATGAGAATCCAGGGGAGTCAGTGAAACTCCCCAGGCGAGTATGATACAAAGCCAGGTGGCGAGCCAGAAGGAACACAAGTGTCAAACTCAGAAGACAGGAGGGTTAGAACACAAATGAAATACATATATGGACGGTCATAATACAATCATCAGAAAACCGGAAATCCAAGGTAAAACTGATTTCATGCAAGGTGATTGTATACGCTTAGGTTACGGTCCCATGAGACTAATACATCGAAGGAATAATCCAAACAAGGAAACCCTCATCTATATACCTTTATCTCATGCCACAGAATATCCAAGCGTATAGAATCAGAGTTGCAAATCATATGAAAGTCAAACAGGAATACAAAACGGGAATCATGACATGCATAGCAAGTGCAACAGGAATCATAACAGGTACTTTAACAGGAATCATGACAGGTGACTATTATTATTATTACTTGTCTGACCCATATATCTAGGTATGTGACCTGGTGTACGGCCAACCCACATACATCCATATATAAGCAAGCCAAGGTTGTTAACGGAAGCCGATGGAGAACTGATAGTCTTTCTTATAGTAGTTCCATACCCCTGGAACCGGTAGGTATAATCAGTAATATCAAAACACTTCCACCATTGTATATATATATATATGTATATATATATACTTTAATTCCGTCACTATAAGCAAGGTATCATTCCGGCATCCATCACTTCCTCCCATACCCATACAAGTTGTCCTTTTTATAGCTTATTAATATGATTATCAGATTATGGGAATGAGTAGGATCATAACTGTAATCATAACGGTAATACATAACTGTAATCAGGTACTACACTCCCATTATCGTGATAATTATAAGAATCGGTGTACCATGCTTGGTATCAAGAGAAAGCATGATAAGTGGTGAGGTATATCAAGTAACATGCATAACAATGGATTGATAATAAGTCTGGGTCAGTCATGACATAACAAGATGGTCTTGCCAGATAGTGGCATGTCGGGTAGTCAGGTGATAACATACTGGGAGTCAGGTGATACCACGCCAGATGTAAGGTGATATACATGTGTTAAAAGTAAGCATGCAACTGATATGTCTGAGGCAATAACATGGCAGTGATAACATAGCAGAAATCAAGAAGTCAACGACCACGAAGGGTCGGCCACGCATGGTATAAAAGCATCAAAAGATATATATAGACATGGAATCAAATACATGAAATAGGAAATGAAATACTTATCGTTCCGACGAAACTGGAAACTCAAATAGAGATAAGAGAAGAGCGAGACTACTCGCATACAAGAAAGTAGCGAGTGAGAATACTCGCCTAAACCTCAAAGCGCCGAAAGATCCGAAATCCACGAAATCCGGGGCACGCCATAAACTATGATATATATATGTAGAGTGAAGAGGAGAGAGAAAGAGAGAAGTGGAGATGATGTTAGTCAAGATACAAGTCAAGAAGTATAATATACAACATATAAACCAAGTATAAGATCCAAGTTTGAGAAGGTAAATAACTGTAACAAACAGACAGAATTAGTCGACTAGGGTAGGATGAGTAGTCGACTAATAAAGGGGTTAGTCGACTAACAGTCTGGTATAGTCGACTAATACTGGGTTCCAGAGAGTTGATATTCTGATTCAGGGAAAGTTAGTCGACTAGGGTCATAGGGGTAGTCGACTAACAGACATGACAAGTCGACTGACAGTTAGGCTAAGTCGACTAATACTGTGATACAGAGAGTTAAGGTTTCTGGTCCAGGAAGGGTTAGTCGACTAGGGTCAATGGTGTAGTCGACTAAGGGCCTCTAGTCGACTAGGAACTAAGGTAAGTCGACTAATACTGTGTTTCCAGAAAAGGTCTAGTCGACTAGGAACTAAGGTAAGTCGACTAATACTGTGTTTCCAGAAAAGGTTAAGTTTCAGCTAAGGGTTTCTAGTCGACTAGGTTCTAGGTCAAGTCGACTAATCGACTGGAAACAGCATACAGAACAGGTTTTCTAGGGTTTTGGTTTGATGGCTAAATAATCATGATTTGAAGATATATTTGTACAAGATATGAAAATACAAACATACTAAGAATAAATCAAGTTTAGATGAGGAAGATTACTCACCAAATTGATGATGGAGAGGAAGAGGAAAGGTAGAGTTGGTGATGATGAAGATGGTGGATACCTTTGGTGTTGTTGAAGACCTTGTGGTGGTTTCCATGGAGATGAAGACATAGGTGATGCCTTGGGAGTTGGTGGTTGTTGTTGTGGTGATGGAGATGAAGAGGAGTTGAAGGAGGTTAGGGTTTTGGTGGAGAAGAGAAGAGAAGAGAAGAGAAGAAAGAGAAAGTTGAAGTGAGAATGAATTAAAGAAAAGAGAGGAAAAGTATTTATATGTTTTGACTTTTGTGAAGGAGGTGCAAATATGATAGAAGAGAGGGGGGTTTTGTAAAGTGGGGAGGTGAGGTGAGTGTCCTTCTCTTGGCCACTTGGCCGGCCATGGGGGAGAGAGAGAATGAGTGGGATTTAAAAGGATTAGGTGAAAGTGAGTGGGATTATGTGGAAAATTGGAATTTTGGAAAATTGGAAAAGGCTTTGGTTAGTGGAGGAAGGAAAGAAATAAAGGAAAAGGAAAAAGGAAAATAAATTGGAATAAGGAAAGATATTCCTTGGAAGTAAAGGTGGAAATAATGGAAGTGGCGGATTCCCGGAACTGAGTTGCGGATGCGGAAACCTTTCGGGAAAAATACCGGAATCGTCCGAAATTCAAGTATCTCGGAACGACCCGAAATAATTACCAAAATCAATAATAATATATAAAGACCAATAGTGAAATCCGTTTGAAGAAATACTTTATAGTTTTGAAACTAAAATCCCGGAACCAGTTATCTACCGACTCCGATGGAATTTTCATAAATCATAAAATCCTCAGAAAAAGCATGTAGGTAAGAAATGTGATTCTAAGAAATAAAGTCTAAAGAATCATCATGAAATTCCTAGCTGTTTGAGAATTAAAAATCCAAGAATCGATCAGCGGCACTGGCCGACACCGTTTTGAAGATTTTTATTTTAATTCCAGAAAAATCTAGAAAATCATAGAAAATCTAATATATTGGAAAATGATATTTAAACTAAAATCGGTCAATTCTAATTATCAGAATGTCCAAATCGAGTAATACTCTAGGATCGGGCCTTCGGTTCAGACTAGGGCTGACTCCGAATCCACGAGTCCAAATCCAAGACAAAACAACCACATAAGGAATTCATAATACAGATTAAATACAGGAAACAAATCGAAAAAATACGACCGAAAATCTGAATACGCAACTAAGTACGTATTCCGGGAACGGGGTATTACAACTTCGAAGTATTTATAAGCAGAATGAACTGAGGGAGAGAGTGTGCAAATAGGGGGAGCAAACACTTCCCCAACTATACTAACAATGCGTTGGCTGCAGATCCGCAGCCTGGCCACATTCAAAGAGCGCGACTCTCTGATCTTCTTTTATCCAAAGGGTTTTTTAGTTTGGTCTCTGGATTGGATACTATCTTCGTTGATTTTTTAGTTAACCAAATAGATCCTTAAAAAAACTTGCTTAACTGAATAAGAACTGGGGATAATCCTTAGCCAACCAAAAAGTTCCAATTAAATCTGACTTTAACTGGTATTTATTGGTTTAATCCTCTTTGCCTCCATTGATTATCTTCTGCAAAAATAGGAATTGAGACATGAAAATTAGCAGGATTTACTATGGATAAATGTGGGAATGTAATAAAAATAATGTAATAAACGTGTACAACAACACACCGTGATTCACAAGAGCAGCTGGCACATCATTATTGCTAAGTGACGCTTTATCATTGGTCAAGATTAAAACGGACGTCACATACTCTTCATCTAGAAGAGAGCTAAAAAAGAATCAACGCCTGGTCCTTGTCCTTAATCACCTTGTCCACGTTAGTTAGGTCTGCAAGAAGCTTCATGTAGTTATTAATGTGATCACCAATGAAGATTCATTTCTTCAACTAAAAGCGGTAAAGCCTCCTCTTCATATACAATCGATTCTCGATACTCTTCGTCAGATACTTACTTTCAAGGATCTCCAAAATCTTTCTTGTGATAGTCTCATTCATCACATGATACTTAATATTTTGTGTCAAACAAGACCTAATGACGCTAAACGTCATTCGATTCATCTTGTTCTAATCCTTCTCTAAAATCTCCGCTGCTTCTCTTGTAAAAGCAACGTGTCTTCTAATTCTGCGCGTTCAGTACATTCATCACCACGCATGCCACATGTCAAAGTTGTTCGCATCATCAAACTTCACCACATCAATTTTTAACTGGTGGATGTTCACGTCTTCACCGCGGACTGATTAACCTCGGCCATATCTCCTCCAGAAAGCACAAAAAATCATGTGGAAAACTAATGCAAATAGATCCAAATAGATAAAGATCGAAACTTTATCTCAAAGAGAAACCCTAAATGAGTTTCCAACGATCTACTCCACCAAATCCAATCCCAAGGAACAATCCAACCTTGTTCTGAGATCGACACACGATCTCACAAATAGTTCAATGCCGCTTCGAGATCAATGCGCGATCCCCGTCGATCATACCCTTTTTTCATCAATACATGATCCTTAGCCGAACCTGAGAAGCTCTGATACCACTTGTTGTGCTCTCCGGAGGAATACTAGCATCGACATAGCAATCACCCGAGATCAACATTCCAACTCCGAGTCAATCATAAAACAATTAGCACAAACACAAATACAAAAAAAGAAATGAGAATAAACGATTTAACGAGGTTCGACAACGAACCTACATCTTCGGGGTAGAAGGGAGAAATTTTATTCAACCAACAAAGTTACAAGGGCTACAAAGATGATCTAAAGGTCCAACTAAAGAAACTACGTATAATGTCATAGAAATCTCATAATCAAACTAAACCTAAAACTCCCAATATAATTGTCCAACAATCGATTCAACAACTGATATAATTTGAGCGCAAAGACCCTCCTTATATAGCCAGAGGAACAATCAATAGAAGAAAACCCAAATTCAGATAAAAATTCGATTCAAAAAACAGAAACCTGAATCCAATTTGAATAGCGCAGAAACCATGTAGCGGTCAACTGCTAACCTAGCTGGCATGTGCTATCTGAAATTCGTACCCAATGCTCAAACTTACACATCAATTCGCTAAAATCCACGTCATTAGCCATTATACTAAATATTTTCACCAAATCACTTTCTTTGAATTTGAGTTCCCGAAGTTTCAAGGAACTGCAATCCCCATCAAGGACAATGGACATTGAAAGGGGAAAAGTCAGCTCGATGTTTTCAAATCATGGAACTTGAACCGTTCAATTCATATCATGAATAATTAGGCGATAATCTTGTGAACATGCATCCCCATCTTCTGAAAGCAATTTGATTGAGCAAGGCTCACAAGAGAAGATTAGTTATACACAAAGTCTATGAGTCACGAACAATACATTTCACGAAGAGCTTTTCCAACTTTTACTATTAAAAAAAAACCCCTAAGACTAGTAGTCAGTGGTCTTGGGTCATCCAGTGAAAAGTCTCCAGTCCGTGTTCATCGAATGAGACATTAGAACAAGAAATTATTAGAACAAAGAACCATCTAAAATTTTATTCTGCGTCCAGAACAAATTTTGTTTGACGTGGACTCTTCCTTTATTTTATTTTTTTTATAGAGATTTTTTTAATTTTATTGAAACTACCGCTCAACTAATCAACCATTTCACATTACATCTTTCTATTATTTTATCCTTACGGAGATTTTCTCTTCTTAAAGTTATATATAACAGTGACGTCTTTGTGTTACTTTTACTAATATGTAGCTATCAAACAGTAATTCTTTGTATAAATTAGAGGTGAGCATAATTCGGTTTAAATCGACCAAACCGGCCGAACCGAGTCTATCCGGTTGGTTCGACTTGGTCTCTATCAATATCGGTTCGGTTCGGTTCAATTTGGATTTCGAAGGAAATCAGTTCTCGGTTTCAGTTTAGAATTTGAGCAAATTCAACCTGAACCAACCGATAAAAGAGCACTTGGAGCCAGTGTGGAGGAAGCATCAACCGATTAAAGGGCAGATGAATTTCGGTTTCGGGTTTGCTAGTGTGGAGGAAACAACAACCGATTAAATTTTTTCCCCTTCACAAACTCCCCCAAAATCTAGATTTAAGGGCAGACCTTTTGTTCTGTCAGTGAAAAATTTTCACTTGAATTTGGAGCTCCATATGAAGTCATGATTGTTTACTATATTATTAGGTGCTTGGATGCTATTTTACTATTTGATTTGAGCTACAAAATGCAGATCTCTGGAGTCTGCTTCTGATGAAGAAATCAGTGTCTTTTGATTTTCAGGCTCCTCAGATGGCTCCTTATCTCCAAGCAGATCCAACAGTGATTCTTCGGCAAAAATAGTTAAAATCACTTAGCCATCTTTGTAAATGATGATCATGAGCAAAAATAATAGCAAGCTATTTTATTGTGAAGAAAGATCCGAGAGAAGTAGTATAAGGAGGAAAAAAGTTTAAACTATAAGACATTGAAATTTTATTAAGTTGGTGGAAGATGTTCATATTTGTAATTGTTCTGCTTTATTATGTTTTTAATTTATAGATAAATGTTAAGAAAAAAAGGCTAAAATTTTGAGCCTCCAAAACGGTTCGAACCGAACCGAACCAAACCAAACTGAACCGAACCGAACTGAAAATTTTGGTTCGGTCTGCTTTGGTGTGGCCTTCAATCAGCTTGATTTTGGTTCGGTTTAGTCTTGAACAGCTTGATTCAGTCTGAAAAAAAATTTAAAAACCCAACCAAACCAAACCATAGTCAGGCCTAGTATAAATAGCAAAATAGCTGTTAATAATGAGTGTGGTTATTTAAACACAAAGAAGTGATAAATAGCCCTAAAAAATAACTTAAGATTTTCTTAGACAGTTTTACTCTGAAATGAAAAGTTCAAAATATAGAATAAACTTTTAAAATATTACAGCTTTATCACAAAATTAGTTAGTATACCCATATATTTAGTAAATACACCCTACTCTTATAACTTTAATTCTTCTTCAATCTCAAAACTCTCTAATTACTCGACTCATAAACTCTAAAAATTTTAAGCTCACCCCCTTAAAAAAAAAAAAAATAACCCACCTTAAAAAATCCTACATGTGATTACATAAAAAGTAAGTCATCAGATGCTCAACTAATTTGCTGCATGACCTAATAACATGGGCAATCAGAAGCCATGTTTTATGAGTTGCAAAGAACTTTGGTGTACAATCTTTCTCCTCGTCATTGGCCAGCCCTTTGCTCTCATGCTGTTCTAAACCTTGCTTCTGGAGTGGTAAATTAGATGCATATTTGTGGGGATAATTTTGTACAGACCTCAGAGAGTGCTCCTACCACTGCAATCTATCGTTCACCTTAGATCTTTGAGACTGGGAGCATTCAATTTTTCAGCTCAACAACATGCAGTGTTTAGAGCTCATTCCATGCATCAAAACAACAGTGTTCTGCAAGCAATCAGCATGCAGATTTTGGGTCAGCTTTGAACATGAATCTGTACTGAGTCTGCTGGCCTAGAGTCACACAAATGCACACCAAAATTGGATTTTTAAACTTTAAAGATAAATGATCCTAGTTTCTAATGCTTCAAACAATTTGGGCATTGGATTTGCAGGATATGGGGTTTTGAGAAGGTTAAAAAGAGAGGGGGAATTAATTTCAAATTTGGGGTATAATTCGGTTTTTACACTTAAATTGGCTATGTAGAAAATAAGCATAATTAGGGTAATTTGAGGGGTCTATTTACTAATTTACTGGGTTTACTAACTAATGCATTCATTTATCACTTCTTTTAGTTTAAAGAATCGCACTCATTGATAACTGAAATTGTACTTCTAGAAAGAGGTGAAAACTATTATTGCAGTCTTTGATAATTTTTCCCTCCTTCAAGAAAGGCTATCGCAGGATTTTGGATTTAAAACAAAGTTATGTTTAAATCAGCAATGACATTAATAATGGAGTTGAGTCGTATAGCAAGTGAGACATACATGATTTTTAGAAGGAATGTGTCTTTGTATAGGCAGTTGGGGGAAATTTCTGTCACCCTGACTGCGGAATTTTAAGACTTTTGGCCAGCTACTAAGCTAATTTAGAAACTTCTGAATGGGTCAGAGCTTAGAATTCAATAGGGAAAGGAGATGATGGGCTTGGGTGAATAGCAAAAAGCTGGGTAGAGCACAAGATTTTATATATATATATATATATATATATATATATATATATATATATATATATATATATATATATATATATATATATATATATATATATAATGAGAAAAATGTATATCAGCCCGCGGGCTGAGAGTACTCTCTCAGCCTGCGGTGACGTGGCTCAATTTGTTACGTCACTGACTTGCGGCCCCTTTTAGGAAGAAGTTAAATTACCAAATACCCCTTTCGATAACTTTTCCTTATTGTTTATTATTATTTTTTCCCCCTTTTATTTTGCCACTCTTTATAGGATATAAATTTCTTTTCGCCTTATTTCTTTACCTCTTTTTTGAAAGATCTAGTTTCTCCTTTTCAGCCTGGGATAAAATTTTTTTTGAAAATATAAAATCTTTTCAGATCAATGTTTTCAGCCTGCGATAAAATTCTACTTTATAGTTTATTTTTTTTGTATATAATGTAGTCAGAGTCTTTGGTCGCATTGTACATTTAAACTGCGACCTTAGTCAAAGACTTTGGTCGCAGTGTACATGGTTAAATGCGACCAAGGTCGCAGTGTTGTTATTGATAAAGATGGCCAGCAACTGCAATCTAAGGTTGCATTACATGGACTGCGACTTTGGTCGCAGTACGTTAAGTAAGTCTTTTCCTTTAGATTAACATGCATAGCGACCAAGGTCGACACTGCTGTTTTGGTTTAAGACTGCCGCCAGCAACTGCGACCAAGGTCGTCGTGTTTTGTTTTATTAAGTGTTGTTTTGGATTAAGTCATTTTTTTGAATCTAAATGAAAAATGAAAAGTTGTCTGTTGTCTGATGCGACTTGGAGTCACTCCGTGAGATGCGACCTGTCATAAAGATTTTATGAGATCTTTTTAACGTCAAGTCTACGTTGACCAACCCGCACCATTCGTTGTTTCCCAAAGCTGTTGTCCACGGGCGTCGCTCTTCATTGGGTTTAGGCGTTAATGTCTTTTAATGCCAAACCGGCGCTGGCGGTTGGAGACCATTAAGGCCGACGGTTCTGATTAATGAACCATTAATTATGGTTATTATGGGCTGGCTATAAATAGGGCTCACACTCTCCCTTTAACAGCCCATAATTAGACTGTTTTCATTTGAGAGCAATTGCTCTGAGAATTTCCGCCTTCTTCAAGAGTCTCTAACAGGGGCCTGCCTCCATGGATGAAGATGACCCTATGCACGAAGATGACCCAGAGCTTGATTGTCCTTTTTTAGGTTCGCTGGGCCTCTGGGAGAATATTTTGGCCGGTGAACTTGATCGATGTTCGTCCACAAGGGAAGAAGTCATGGTCCTCGTCGTCCGCAAGAGAAGAAGTCATGGTCCTCGACGTCCGCAGTTTTTAATACAGGGGGACCTCAATAACACCACTGCTCTTATTCAACAAGGCTCTTTTGATGTTTAATCTTCTTTGTACTGCTATATTGTAACACTCAATCTTATTGTATAAGAGAGCGTTTTGTATCATTTTCACATGCTTGGAGATAAATGCCTGGACATAAATAAAAAGACCTCAATAACACTACTGCTCTTAGTCAACAATGGCTCTTTTTGATGTTTAGTTTTCTTTGTACTGCTATATTGTAACACTCAATCTTATTGTATAAGAGATCGTTTTGTATCATTTTCACATGCCTGGAAATAAATGCGTGGATATAAATAAAAAGCATATTTATTTTTTAATAAACTATGACCTTTGGTCGCAGTCATGCATTGCAAACAAAACAACTTGGACCAGAGACGACACTGCGACCAAGGTCGCATAAGACTACAGTGCAAACAGAAACAACTGCGACCAGGGTCGACATTGCGACCAAAAAACTGCGACTAAGCAGCTGCTGCGGTGACGTGTCATCTCGTCGCAGTGTTGTTGTTGATTAAGACTAAAGACCAGCAACTGCGACCAAGATTGCAGATTATTTTTTTAAGACTGCGGCCATCAACTGCGACCAAGGTCGCAGTGTTGTTGTTGATTATTTATAAAGACCACCAACTGCGACCAAGGTCGCAGTGATGTTGTTGATTAATAGTAAAGACCAGCAACTGCGACTAAGGTCGCTGTGTATTTTATTAAGACTAAACACCAACAACTGCGATCAAGGTCGCAGTTTATTTTATTAAGACTACGGTCAGAAACTGCGACCAAGGTAGCAGTGTTGTTGTTGATTAAGACTAAAGTCCAGCAACTGCGACCAAGGTCGCTGTGTATTTATTAAGTCTGCGTCCATGGTCGCAGTATTTCAACCAATACATAGTAGTAAAAAATGTAATTCACACAATTAACTTTAGAAAACATATTTATATATATTAAAAAGAAAAACAAAATACAATTTTTTAACTTCTAATCGTCGTCATCACCATCGTAATCAGATTCGTCGTCAAGAGTCATGCTTTCGTCTTCTGTATCGCTTTCGTCTTCTGTCTCTTCCTCCTCTTCAGGTACAGTCTCATCGTCGCTTTCTTCCTCTTCATGTTTGTGTTTTGGTTCATCAATGAACTCCCAGAAAGGGTCGTCTGTATCAAGCTCAGATTCTGACCCGTAGCGAGACATTGTTTCAGAACTAAACATAAAATCATCATTTGATGATTGGCTTCTTTCCGGTGAAGACGGTGGTGATGGTGAAGACATTGTTTGAATGTATTGGCTTCTTTCCGGTGAAGACGGTGGTGATGGTGAAGACATTTTTTGAATGTATTTTCCGAACAGTGAGAGTAACGAGTTTGAGCAAAAATAACTTAGTATGTTTTTAATCCTTTGCTCATGACCCTTTATATATTTTTAATCCCGGAATTCCAAGGTTTAAGCTCTCGGACCACGTGAATATCTCTCAATATATTTTCTATCTTTTCCCAAAATTGTATACTTCTTAGGTGACTGTTCAGTTATCCAAAACAGTTTAAAAGTTAATACACTATAATTTTAAATTACTTTGAACTCCAAAACAGTTCATTATGCGACCATAGTCGTATTGGGAACTGATAAATGATTAAGTAACTGCGACCATAAATTGTCAACTGTTAGTCATCAAATATTTGTCCTTCGTATAATTTCTGAATGTTGTCTGATACTCCTATGAACAATTAATTGGTTTTTTTATATATATTATGCGACTATGATCGCAGTACTGCGACTAAGGTCGCTGTGTTTAAGAACAGCAGATATGTAATTAAAAAGAGCTTTATAAGTTAATACAGTGAGAAAGAGACCTTACAAAAAAGAGAATTAAAAGCTTTTTAAAAGAAGACAAATTGGTTGAATATCAGAAGATCAGGAAATCCTAATCCTCGTCATTATCACCATCATAAGCAGATTCGTCGTCTTCATTCTCCTGGTCTTCCTCTTCATCAGTTATTTCCTCATCATCTTCCTATTTTTGAGATTTTTTTTTCACCGATAAACTCCCAGAATGGATCGTCTATATCAAGTTCTTCGTCTGACCTGCTGCGAGAAAGCGAGCCTACAGCATCAGAGGTCATGCTTTCATCAAGCATGTCTCCGTCAAGTGGCAGAGGAATAATGTCTTCCTCACTAACCCACATGAAAACTTCATCATCCTCATGAATAGGAGGATCAGTTAATACATTATTTGATGTAGTTAAATAGTCAAAAGGGGTGAAGTCCAGACTGGTATCAGATTCACTAGAATATCCTGAGGAAAAAGGACCGGTGGGGGAACGATTGAAGTTGAAATCTACGTGATCAGAGGAAGAAGGTGGGGAAGACAAGATTCAAGAATGAATTTTTTTTAAAAAGTTTTGTAATCAAATTGAAAAGGTAGAGCAAAAATATAGTTTGTAGGTATGAGATAATATATTAGTTACAAGTATTATATAAAGATAAATATTGTGGAAGAACATGAATAGTAACAATAATTGTTACAGGGGACGGTTGAGTATGGTTTAATACGTGTAGTACAAATTAACTTTTTATAGAATTGTTTGCCTATATCTTTAGATTACGTATGGTGCACATCTTCCTTTCTCGGAGATTAACATTAGTGCGTCTCTTTTTTCTAGACTGTTGTTGTATCACGGTAGATATAATATTAATTACTTCTTTTACATAAGGCATGGGAAAGAAGATTGCGAATTTGGTCGCAGTACCGAAGGAGGTCGCATTGCTATACGATAGCATTTTTTGTCTGGTATTCTTTATTCTGTATTAAGTCTGCGACCATGGAATGTTTTTTTACTTTTCAATGCTAGAAGTCGCAGTCGTCATATAAAAGGGGTATTTTTGTCAATTTGTTTCACGATTGATTAGGCGGGATTTTTTGATTTTTTTTGGCGCCCACACTCTGCGACCGATGTGTGGCCTATATTCAGCCACGTCCCGCAGGCTGAGAAACTCTCTCAGCCTGTAGGCTGAGGTACAGTAAGCCCTATATATATATATATATATAATATATATATATATATATATATATATATATATATATATATATATATATATATATATATATATATATATATATAGGGGGGGGAGAGAGAGAAATGTAAATCAGCTGACACAGGAGGCAACACCCTCCTATGTCACACTCAAAAATTAATTTCCTGAGTGAATTTTCAAGATCTGACCGCACATTATCATCTTCATACTTTAAGATATAAACATATAAAAAATCAAGTGATTTGAAGTTTGTTTACTCTATTTTCTTTGTGTTCAAACATTAACGGTTTTTTTAACAATAGAACAAAATGGAACGATTAGATCAATAAGTAAACGAACTTCAAATCACTTGATTTTTTATATGTATATATCTTAGAATATGAAGATGATAATGTGCGGTCGGATCTTGAAAATTCACTCGGAAAGTACGATTTTTGAGTGCGACATAGGAGGGAGTTACCTCCAGGGTCAGTAATGCGACCAAGGTCGCATAAGTATACAGTACAAACATAAACAACTGCGACAGAGGGTCGACATTGCGACCATGGTCGCATAAGTATACAGTGCAAACATAAACAACTGCGACCCGGGTCGACACTGCGACCAAGGTCGCATAAGACTACAGTGCAAACATAATCAACTGCGACTCGGGAATTAAAAAAATGACGTTAAATATACTGCGACCATGGTCGCAGGACACTACAACGCATATTGAGACAACTGCGACCCATGTCGCAGTATGTAAAAAAAAAAGGACCTTTCATATACTGCGACCAACGTCGCATTCGTATAAAATAAAAGATCAAAAAAAAAAAAAAACTCTATGATCTAAGTCGAACAGATCTACAACTATAATTTTAACTACTGCGAACGAGTTCGACAAATAGTGTATGAAAAAAAATTTGGCTTAAAAAAATATTAGCAAGGTCGCATACATATACATCGCTTTTTCAAAAAATACTGCGACCATGGTAAAAATAAAAGGAAATATTTTTACATTAGGTAAAAAGTTGTGAGTGAGGATATTTTCGGAAAATACAATGTTGAGGTGACTGACTTTAATTAGGCGGGATTGTTCAGGTTTTTGTCCGCCAAAATTTATGACAGATTTGTGGATCTGATGTTGCCACGTCCCGCCGGCTGAGAGAGTTCTCTCAGCCGCAGGCTGAGGTACAGTAACCCCTATATATATATATATATATATATATATATATATATATATATATATATATATATATATATATATATATATATTATATATATATATATATATATAACACATAAGGGATCTGTACCTCAGCCGCCAGCTGAGAGAGACTCTCTCAACTAACGCAACGTGGCTGAATTTCAGCCAATATTGAGTGTTGCTACCATGGTCGCAGTTTTTTGTGAAAACTGTGATCAAGTCGCAGTATTTTTCTGAGGACTGCTAACATGGTAGCAGTGTTTTCTGAGGACTGTGACCATGGTCACAGTCTTTTTTTTGAGGACTGCTACCATAGTCTCAGTCCTAATTATATTAAAAATATATGATTTTTTAGAACTGCGACCATGTCACAGTTAGCTGCGACCATATTGAAGAGCCAGCAGTGAGAGTCTCTCTGGATACATGAGCGAGCGAGGTCTTCAAGTCCTGCACAAAAGGAGTTCTCTACCAGGTATCAAATATTGCAAACTTGATCTTTGTATATCTTACATTATGGATTGGCAATATATAGTAGCTTTCTTTACATCTCAGCACAAGACAAAAGGCTTGCTAGATCTCATATATACGGATGTGTGGGACCTTAGCCAGTAGCCGTTGGAAGTGCTAGGTACTATGTTACTTTCATAGATGATTTTTCAAATAAAGTTTGGGTATACTTCTTGAAGCAGAAATCAAAAGTATTTTAGAAATTTAAGGAGTGAAAAACTTTGGCAGAAAATCTGACGAGGCGGAAGGTTGAAATCTTGAGGTCCGATAATGGAATACTTAGCAAGTAAGGGTGTAACGCCCCGATCCTAAAGATACGGAGACGTTATGGCGACGCATATACGCGAGGAAAATACCCCACGTATACACGCTAAGCCTCAATTGTAACCTGAAACAAGCTATAAATCTAAACGTAATAATCATGACTACTGCAATACCACATATAAACAACCACGCATGATATCATTTGAATCAAGAGATAGAAGAATGACTGGAATAAGAACTGAACTGATATGACAAGAATCAGGAAATAATATGAAAGCTAAAAAGATAAGAGTACCAGAATAGAATAGGAAGAAGCTCCAGCTATTCGCGAAGCATACGGCCTCAACGAACACCTGCACAAAGGAAACCAACCGTCCAATATCTGGACGTGCAAATCCAGGGTCGTCAGAACGCGACCATAATGAGTGTGTGTGTAAAGGGGAAAAGCTCGTGCAGAAGAAACAATGTGCATAAATAGTAATAAGGGCAACTACAGATAAAAGAGGCCATATAACAGATAAATAACAGAACTGTAATAAACATAATAACAACACGAATAAAGATAGGCAACAACTGATCAATAGTAAGCAAGCAACTGATGTCACAATAGGTAACCTATCATATGTCACTAGGCTGGTATCCAAGTCTACTCAGGGTTATAGTTATATGTCTATCACAGTAATATAAATATACAGTCAGGTGATTAAGGTCAGTCACAATACATTAACAGTTTATTTTCATTTATTATGTCAGCGAACACCAATTGCCACCTGTAATAGACGCATCCCATACTACGCCTACTACATGTGTCAATCATGGTCCTAAGTTATTGAAATTGATTGGTTGTAGACATTATCCATGTTTTAGGTGGGTCCCGTACATACCCGGGACCACGGCCTCAGTTTCCTGGCGCTGAACCAGGCCGTACCGCTAGGTACTCAGTAACAGTAACAGTAATCTCACTGTGAAAACAGTGGAACAGTAACAGTAACAGATGGGATGTCAGTCATCCCCCAGGAACCCTGCAGTGGAACCCTCAGTCGGCTGCGCAACCTGTATCCTAGGTCCACCCAAAATACAGACGCTGTCTCCTCCATCAATTTCCCCAATCCCGGTGTAAGTAGTCCGTTTACATTATTATTTATTTAATTCAGTTACATCAGTCAATGTCCATATTATCTAAAACATTGGGACGATACGGTGACAGTAACAATAACAGTACAGTAACAGTCAATCAGTGATCGTATACACGGTAAACAATATCAGTAACAGTGAACAGTAACAGTAACCGTGTATACGATGAATAATAGAACTGTACTGTGGTTACGGTCAAACAATCATTTCCCAGTAACTTCAATAACATGGATAAAATAACAGTAACAGTCTAGCTACTGCTCAATAAACAGTCTTAACTAAAGCTGATCATAATCTCACCCATCCACACTAAAGAGATATCATTAATTATTCCATCAACTATATTCCCAATACTATCCTTGCAAATCGTTAAGTATCAGTCCGTATCAGTGTAAGCCGAACGGTAAACTACCATATCAATGAATCTGTAATTAATCCTCTCACTCAACACCAATATGTTCTAGTCCTATAACCACCAATAACTGAGATCAATTACTAACTGTTATCAACTCCAAGGTATAGATCATTAATATCGACTAGATTACCATCGTCACAATTCAATCTCTATCAATAGGTGTAATCAATAACTATGCATGTCCTCAAGATCAACAAGTCAAACGCATACTCCAATCATATCTGAATAGGAGACATCCTCAAAGAACATCGTAACAAGTCAACCTCAATATCTGAATGAATTATCAACTAAGTTATTATCAATGAGAGAATATCAAGTCAAGAGGTCCTCTACATAAAATATGTCAACTGTCCTCTATACCTCAAGTCCAGTCCAAATCACAGTCCAACTCTGAAATAGTCCATGTACCATCTAATCATCAAGAACTCTAATCTTTAAGTAAAGTATAATCATAACTTACATGTCCTCAAATAGCTGCAACATAGAATAGTTACTTCTGATACTTAGCATTAATAACATATCATCTGATAGTCCTCATATACTCAACTTATAATATTATTGTCTAATCTCTGATCACCATTCAATATGAATAGCACAAGTCCCAGGTCAATCCAAAGTCAATACAATCAAGAATGATTACAATAGTTCCATAATCATCTAGTATCAATACACAATAAGAAATCTGATATAATAATTGGCGTACCAACATATAACTATAATCAAGCTCAGCTCTCTCACTCTAACAATTTAATCTGATTCCCAAATCCTCAAGTGTTCACACTTTTATTAAGATTAAACATGATATCCCAATATTCGGTATCACAACATATACATGCATCTAAGTTCTATTAGATCAAGTCATTACCACCAATATCCATCTCAAATACCCTCATGCTACATCCTGATATGTCTACAACAATACTCTAGATATACATAGGACAAACATGAGGGTTCTAACAAGTATCAATAGTCATGCATATCATATCTCTATACACCCAACATGTAAAATAACAGGAGATGACCGTTCACCCCCACGCTCGATGATCTCCACACATAAACATGTCACATAAGAAATCTACTCAACAATTTACATCACATATAAAATAATATTTGCGATCATTTAATAAATAAAGAGAGAGAAAGAGAGAGAGACACTCACCTGAGCTCAATCGCAAATCCAAAGCACTGAAATCATAAGGCTCCAGTAAATCTACATAAATTATTTCAATATAAATTGTTAGATGTTTAAAAGAATATTTTAAGAAGTTTAAATCTTGATTAATTAGTTTAGGGGTTAAAAATATGATTCTTTAGGTTTAGTGAATTTAGTAGGTTTAATTTAAACCAATCTCTAATTTTTTGTTAGACTTTTAATAAGCTTTAAATCATTAAGATATTCAACAAGGTCTAGATTTTACCATTAAGGAATATGGTTTTAAAGTGGGTGATTTGAATTTAATTTCATGTTGCTATATGTCTAAAACTTTATCATAGAAATTAGAAGTGTTATGAAATATTATTTATATTTTTATCTATTTTATTTTGATTTTTTTTTAATAATTTATTTTAATTGCAAGTTCACCTTTCTTTCTTTCTTCTTCCCTTTTTCTTTTCTTTTTATTTAACCACAAGCCCAAACCCAGGCCCATGTACAGGCCCGGGCTGGACAGGCTGGACCCAGGCCTGGTCCAGATTCCTTGTTTTTCCTTTCCTTTTCTTTTTTTTTTTTTTTTTTTTTTTTTTTGCTCTGGGCTGCTCTGGTGCAGCCGCCCGGCCAGACCCGGCCCAGACCCGCCCAGGCCAGGCCGGGTGGGTCTGGTCCGGCCCTTTTTTAATTTTTTTTTTTAAAATGAGGGAGTGTGCACAGTGGCCGCCCAGCCCACTGTGCACCTGGATAGGCCCGCACAGACCCAGACCTGGGTCTGTGCGGCACAGGCTCTCGGCCAATGGCCGAGAGCAGCCAAAGAAAGATTCTTTTTTTTTCCTTTTAAATCCTTTATAAAAAAATGTAAATATAAGTTGGTAGATCTACAAGTATTTTAATTAGATTTTTGATTAGGTTTTGATGCATAAAAATATTCATGGAGATCTTGGTATGGACATAATTTTAAAAAAACTTTTTATATCAAATAAATTTTGAGAAAAAGATTATTTGTATCATATTAATAATTTATTCTTATGTATCTATTCAATTTATATATATATATATATATATATATATTTAAAGAAAATAACTGGAATTAAATTCACAAGTTGGATTTACTTACATTAGTTGTTCTTCTTTGTTTGCTCATCAATCCTTGCCTCAAAACCCCTTTCGTTCATGATCCCTTGAGGAGGAGAAGGAAGAGATGGAAAGTGGGGAGAGTTGGACTAGGGTTTCTATTGAGGAAGAAGAGAAAGAAATGTTAGGTTCTTTGAACCTGGACTCTAATTAGGCTAGATTGCTTAATTTAGTAAGATAGGATTAGGATGAAAATTTGGATTGGAATTAAAATATTAAATTAGATTCTAGATTTGAATTTGGATTTATTAAGATCATGATTTTGAAAATAAGATTAGGGTTAGGATTAGAATTGAGTTTTGGGTTAATGGGTAAGAATCTCATGCTAATGGGTTTTGTTTAATTAAAAGAAATAAATTATATGAAGAATGAGAAAAATAGATAGTGGGCTTATGGGCTTAGATAAAAATAGAGAAAGGGAAAAAGAATGAAAATAAGAAGTGGGCTTAGCATGAAAGGAAAATAAAATGAAATGAAAAGGAGAATAGGCTTGACTATTGGGCTTGGATTAAAATAATAATACTATCCATTAATAATAATTTAAAATAATTAAATATAAGCCATAAGAGTTTACAAGTCATACATAATACTAAGACTAATAATGATAATAAATCAAGTTAGCAAATAATACTAAAATAACTAGTAAAATAAAATAAAATACTTGTAGAAAAATAAAAATACAGTATTATTAGATTAGGGATATTACATTCTACCCACCTTAATAAAAATTTCGTCCTCGAAATTCAAATAAGGTAGGGAATGGTAAAAGAATCAAAGACCAAGAGGGAACACAATAAGAATCCATGTCGCCTCGTTGGGACACCACGATTTCGCTGCGCACTCTGATCTCTGCTACCAGCTTCAATACGGAGAAACCAATCTCAGAGATAGAATTGGGAGGAATGAATAGGAAAAAAGAATGAAATAAAGATGGACATCCAAATCACTCTAATTGAAGTGTTGGAATCATGAATATCAACAGATCAAGAACGGAATTTCAAAAGAGAGGACGATCAATTTCCAAATGGGGTCAATATTATCACGTGAATAGTATATGTATATTGCAGTGTCAACATAACTGTCTCAGGTTACAGGTAGGAACTAGGTTCTCCTTTATGTCGAACCTAGGCTCTGATACCACTCTGTAACGCCCCGATCCTAAAGATACGGAGTCGTTATGGCGACGCATATACGCGAGGAAAATACCCCACGTATACACGCTAAGCCTCAATTGTAACCTGAAACAAGCTATAAATCTAAACGTAATAATCATGACTACTGCAATACCACATATAAACAACCACGCATGATATCATATGAATCAAGAGATAGAAGAATGACTGGAATAAGAACTGAACTGATATGACAAGAATCAGGAAATAATATGAAAGCTAAAAAGATAAGAGTACCAGAATAGAATAGGAAGAAGCTCCAGCTATTCGCGAAGCATACGGCCTCAACGAACACCTGCACAAAGGAAACCAACCGTCCAATATCTGGACATGCAAATCCAGGGTCGTCAGAACGCGACCATAATGAGTGTGTGTGTAAAGGGGAAAAGCTCGTGCAGAAGAAACAATGTGCATAAATAGTAATAAGGGCAACTACAGATAAAAGAGGCCATATAACAGATATAACAGAACTGTAATAAACATAATAACAACACGAATAAAGATAGGCAACAACTGATCAATAGTAAGCAAGCAACTGATGTCACAATAGGTAACCTATCATATGTCACTAGGCTGGTATCCAAGTCTAGTCAGGGTTATAGTTATATGTCTATCACAGTAATATAAATATACAGTCAGGTGATTAAGGTCAGTCATAATACATTAACAGTTTATTTTCATTTATTATGTCAGTGAACACCAATTGCCACCTGTAATAGACGCATCCCATACTACGCCTACTACATGTGTCAATCAGGGTCCTAAGTTATTGAAATTGATTGGTTGGAGACATTATCCATGTTTTAGGTGGGTCCCGTACATACCCGGGACCACGGCCTCAGTTTCCTGGCGCTGAACCAGGCCGTACCGCTAGGTACTCAGTAACAGTAACAGTAATCTCACTGTGAAAACAGTGGAACAGTAACAGTAACAGATGGGATGTCAGTCATCCCCCAGGAACCCTGCAGTGGAACCCTCAGTCGGCTGCGCAACCTGTATCCTAGGTCCACCCAAAATACAGACGCTGTCTCCTCCATCAATTTCCCCAATCCCGGTGTAAGTAGTCCGTTTACATTATTATTTATTTAATTCAGTTACATCAGTCAATGTCCATATTATCTAAAACATTGGGACGATACGGTGACAGTAACAATAACAGTACAGTAACAGTCAATCAGTGATCGTATACACGGTAAACAATATCAGTAACAGTGAACAGTAACAGTACCGTGTATACGATGAACAATAGAACTGTACCGTGGTTACGGTCAAACAATCATTTCCCAGTAACTTCAATAACATGGATAAAATAACAGTAACAGTCTAGCTACTGCTCAATAAACAGTCTTAACTAAAGCTGATCATAATCTCACCCATCCACACTAAAGAGATATCATTAATTATTCCATCAACTATATTCCCAATACTATCCTTGCAAATCGTTAAGTATCAGTCCGTATCAGTGTAAGCCAAAACGGTAAACTACCATATCAATGAATCTGTAATTAATCCTCTCACTCAACACCAATATGTTCTAGTCCTATAACCACCAATAACTAAGATCAATTACTAACTGTTATCAACTCCAAGGTATAGATCATTAATATCGACTAGATTACCATCGTCACAATTCAATCTCTATCAATAGGTGTAATCAATAACTATGCATGTCCTCAAGATCAACAAGTCAAACGCATACTCCAATCATATCTGAATAGGAGACATCCTCAAAGAACATCGTAACAAGTCAACCTCAATATCTGAATGAATTATCAACTAAGTTATTATCAATGAGAGAATATCAAGTCAAGAGGTCCTCTACATAAAATATGTCAACTGTCCTCTATACCTCAAGTCCAGTCCAAATCACAGTCCAACTCTGAAATAGTCCATGTACCATCTAATCATCAAGAACTCTAATCTTTAAGTAAAGTATAATCATAACTTACATGTCCTCAAATAGCTGCAACATAGAATAGTTACTTCTGACTTAGCATTAATAACATATCATCTGATAGTCCTCATATACTCAACTTATAATATTATTGTCTAATCTCTGATCACCATTCAATATGAATAGCACAAGTCCCAGGTCAATCCAAAGTCAATACAATCAAGAAATGATTACAATAGTTCCATAATCATCTAGTATCAATACACAATAAGAAATCTGATATAATAATTGGCGTACCAACATATAACTATAATCAAGCTCAGCTCTCTCACTCTAACAATTTAATCCGATTCCCAAATCCTCAAGTGTTCACACTTTTATTAAGATTAAACATGATATCCCAATATTCGGTATCACAACATATACATGCATCTAAGTTCTATTAGATCAAGTCATTACCACCAATATCCATCTCAAATACCCTCATGCTACATCCTGATATGTCTACAACAATACTCTAGGTATACATAGGACAAACATGAGGGTTCTAACAAGTATCAATAGTCATGCATATCATATCTCTATACACCCAACATGTAAAATAACAGGAGATGACCGTTCACCCCCACGCTCGATGATCTCCACACATAAACATGTCACATAAGAAATCTACTCAACAATTTACATCACATATAAAATAATATTTGCGATCATTTAATAAATAAAGAGAGAGAAAGAGAGAGAGAGACACTCACCTGAGCTCAATCGCAAATCCAAAGCACTGAAATCATAAGGCTCCAGTAAATCTACATAAATTATTTCAATATAAATTGTTAGATGTTTAAAAGAATATTTTAAGAAGTTTAAATCTTGATTAATTAGTTTAGGGGTTAGAAATATGATTCTTTAGGTTTAGGTGAATTTAGTAGGTTTAATTTAAACCAATCTCTAATTTTTGTGTTAGACTTTTAATAAGCTTTAAATCATTAAGATATTCAACAAGGTCTAGATTTTACCATTAAGGAATATGGTTTTAAAGTGGGTGATTTGAATTTAATTTCATGTTGCTATATGTCTAAAACTTTATCATAGAAATTAGAAGTGTTATGAAATATTATTTATATTTTTATCTATTTTATTTTGATTTTTTTTAATAATTTATTTTAATTGCAAGTTCACCTTTCTTTTTCTTTCTTCTTCCCTTTTTCTTTTCTTTTTATTTAACCACAAGCCCAAACCCAGGCCCATGTACAGCCCGGGCTGGACCAGGCTGGACCCAGGCCTGGTCCAGATTCCTTGTTTTTCTTTCCTTTTCTTTTTTTTTTTTTTTTTTTTTTTTTTTTTTTGCTCTGGGCTGCTCTGGTGCAGCCCAGCCCGGCCAGACCCGGGCCAGCCCGCCCAGGCCAGGCCGGGTCTGGTCCGGCCCTTTTTTATTTTTTATTTTTTTTTTTAAATGAGGGAGTGTGCACAGTGGGCCGCCCAGCCCACTGTGCACCTGGATAGGCCCGCACAGACCCAGACCTGGGTCTGTGCGGCACAGGCTCTCGGCCAATGGCCGAGAGCAGCCAAAGAAAGATTCTTTTTTTTTCCTTTTAAATCCTTTATAAAAAAAATGTAAATATAAGTTGGTAGATCTACAAGTATTTTAATTAGATTTTTGATTAGGTTTTGATGCATAAAAATATTCATGGAGATCTTGGTATGGACATAATTTTAAAAAACTTTTTATATCAAATAAATTTTGAGAAAAAGATTATTTGTATCATATTAATAATTTATTCTTATGTATCTATTCAATTTATATATATATATTATATATATATATATATATATATATATATATTTAAAGAAAATAACTGGAATTAAATTCACAAGTTGGATTTACTTACATTAGTTGTTCTTCTTTGTTTGCTCATCAATCCTTGCCTCAAAACCCCTTTCGTTCATGATCCCTTGAGGAGGAGAAGGAAGAGATGGAAAGTGGGGAGAGTTGGACTAGGGTTTCTATTGAGAAGAAGAGAGAAAGAAATGTTTAGGTTCTTTGAACCTGGACTCTAATTAGGCTAGATTGCTTAATTTAGTAAGATAGGATTAGGATGGAAATTTGGATGGAATTAAATATTTAAATTAGATTCTAGATTTGAATTTGGATTTATTAAGATCATGATTTTGAAAATAAGATTAGGGTTAGGATTAGAATTGAGTTTTGGGTTAATGGGTAAGAATCTCATGCTAATGGGTTTTGGGCTTTAATTAAAAGAAATAAATTATATGAAGAATGAGAAAAATAGATAGTGGGCTTATGGGCTTAGATAAAAATAGAGAAAGGGGAAAAAGAATGAAAATAAGAAGTGGGCTTGACTCAAGTGGGCTTAGCATGAAAGGAAAATAAAATGAAATGAAAAGGAGAATAGGCTTGACTTATTGGGCTTGGATTAAAATAATAATACTATCCATTAATAATAATTTAAAATAATTAAATATAAGCCATAAGAGTTTACAAGTCATACATAATACTAAGACTAATAATGATAATAAATCAAGTTAGCAAATAATACTAAAATAACTAGTAAAATAAAATAAATACTTGTAGAAAAATAAAAATACAGTATTATTAGATTAGGGATATTACACCGTGCATGTCAACTGTTTTCATGCAAGCGCGCCATGTTCACTCCTTGGGACATTGTCGGGCCGCCAGGGCGGATTCGTTCGGATTTTATGGCGTGTCGAACCAATATGCTTGGTGCCCCCACACGTCAGTTTTCTGGTCCTCATGACTTGTGCCTCGGAGCTGGCGAGGATGGACCAGTGGATCAGAAGAAGAGCAATGCATGACAGTGTAGAAATCCAGCTATGAGGCATCTGTCATGACTCACGAGGTATTTGTTAGACAAATATCAACTCTATCAGGTGATGTGATATTCTAGAGATGGCTTATCAAAAAAGTATAGCATTTAGTGCGGTTCCTTCATTACACAATATGCTTAATTTGAGTTAGTGCCATAGTTTCTTCATAGAAGTGTTAGTAATATTATTTCTTCCTCAAAAATATATTAGCTGATGTTATTGTTTTAATTTCATTGAAACTACTGAAACTAATATTATAGACATCTTCTAGCAAACATTTGGTTTGAGACAATTCACTTCAAGAACGTAGTACACTCTCTTGATTGCTATATGGAATTTTTAATGGTCCCCGTACATTCTTGTGTGGTTGGTACCTTTTCTCGAGCGAGGATTTTCAGTCAGTCACCCACTTATGAGCAACTATTTTTGTCAACCCTTCCTAGGGGTTATTTGGCTGTTGGAAACAAAGGAAGAAAAATGATGCTATTTGATTTCAGGAACGAAAAACGGTGTCCTTTTTCCTCTCTTCTTTTTGTTTGTTAGAGCATTCCTAACGGTGGTGTTGCGCCACCTTAAAACTAGATAAATTTTACTACATCAACAAAAAAATACCTACAATGGGCCGAAATTTAGGGTCACATCCATGTAACCCCAGTCGGGAGTAAGAAAAAGGCTAAAAATTTGTAGACAATTCGTCTAGCCCTTAAGTGGGCCCCACCTTCTTGAATTTAGGTGAATCTAATGGTTGATATAGAGTTAGATGGATTCAAAAGCTTATATTGAGTTAAGTGAAATATTGTACTCTCACTTTTACCCCTAATTTATCTCGTCTCCCCATTGTGAGAATTGTTCTTTTCTATGCTCAAAATTTTCAAAACAGAGCTACAATTAGAATTACATCTATCATTCATCTAGATCCACCATTGGTTTGCCCTTAAGAGGGAAAATAGAAGAAAAGAAAGGGATTCAACTTGTTTTTATCATCACTCATGTTTGGTTGGCAAAGAAAAGCAACCAAGGAAAAGCTTGGTGGGCCCCACACAAATATGATAAAATAACATCTCTCATCAAGAAATGGTCACCTCCCATCTACAATTGGTATATTACCACTAATAAGACAAAAACAAGAAGAATCAGCATTTAAAAGAGAGCCAACAACTCAGAAAATGTGCATATATAGACATCAAAATAAGATTGTAGATCGAATGGAAAAGAAAGGGAAACTGCTATTCTGGGCTGAAATCTAATAGCACCCATTTTAAATCTTTTTGTCCGACATCCAACATAAACCAGTGCACAAATGTGGCAGCAACCAGCCAACATTAGGGAAGGCCATGCAAGCTAAAATATGACAGCACCCATTTCCTTTCTTTATTGTCCAACAGCCAAACAACCAACAAGAGAACAACATAAAAAACATATCCCGTTCAAGGCAACAAGGAAATATACATATAACTCTGCACGAGCACACACATGCACAGACATATACATTCAACCCCAAACACATATGAATGAGATACGAGCATGACAAAGATTTGTCCAGTTTGCAGTGTAATTTAGACTCAGAAATGCCTTCAAGTGTCGTTAGCCATCCAAAGCACTATATTGTTCTGGTTGCTAACTCGTTTGGCATATGGCTCTCATCACAGTCTAAAAGTTCTGGTAAGAGGAGCTCCTATTTCGATTTTATATAGCCATCCTAGGAGTTTAAACATCCTCGTTGTTATGTTTCTGAATGCGATTTTATCATTGCCTCATATAAAAATTTGCCACAAAAATATCCCATTCTATTCCAACAATACAACAATTCCAAACCAACATGAACCCAACATAAATATAAAGTAGCAATATGGAGAGAGCAAAAGTAGCAATACCAATATTACAGTACATAGAGGTTATAAAGTAGTGGTAGAACTTCAAATCCTACCAAATTGTCGAAGGCAACTAGCAGTAATCAGAAATTAACAACCCCAAATGAAATTCTTGTTGCATACATATCAAAATAATATAGTTTGTAGAATTATAGCAAGGTCCCACCATGATAAGAAGATGGGTAGTTAAGTGGTCAAGTACACTTCATCGTCATCATCCTTATCATCATCTCTGAGGATGGAAACCTATGCATTCCCGCACCACATGCACCAACAAATTCACCAAAACCTAAAGAAGATCTAGGATTACCTGAAGGATCCACATGCACATTCAGCTCTTGTGCAATTTCATCCAACACTCATTTCTGAGCTTTATGAGGCTTCACAATAAAGAACCAAGCCCTATATTCACTCTTGTACAACCTATCAGAAGCAACATCGAGTACCTAATTCGGATAATTTATATGATTATAAACAGTCATAGTTAACTTTTCAGTCCAATGATTGGGATGTGCATTTCGAATGGCGTCATCCATATCCTTCACATTGATATTCAAATTGCTCAAGAGTTTGACATCCAAAGTGGTGGACTTCTTTTTCGTTTGCCTTATGGTGTTGGTGTTAGAATTTTGCCTTGTTTTTAAGAGGAGATGATGGCCTAAGAAAATCTAATTGAGTTAGAGAAGATGATGGCTTGAAGCAGAAGAAGAGAAGAAGCAGATCAATGAAGATTAGTCGACTCTATAGTCAACTAACAAGAAACCAGTCAACTGATACAGAGTACCAGTCAACTAGGGCAGATATAGAGGCAGAATAGAGAAAGGAAGCAGTTTACAATAATCAACTATATAATCCTATTAGTCGACTAATGAAAGAATTAGTCGACTAGGCCAAAGTACTAGTCGACTAATAGGGGCATTTTCTGAAGCAGAATCAGTTTTTTTCAGGAGCTAATTTTTTTTCTGGTGGAGTACGAATAGGACTCAGTTTCTATTCAATGAAGGATTTGTTTCTAAAGATTAAAGAGTTTAGAATTCTAGATCAAGGGGATCAACTCTTAATAGGATTGATCAAGATTTTTAAGCATCCAAAGGCCAAGATTATCTCATAATCCAAATAGGAGTTGGTATTGTAAAATCTTATAAATAAAGATTGTAATCAAGCATTGTATAAATAGAAAAATATTGATCTCAAGAAGAAAAAAGTGGAGAACACCAAGGAGATTAGAAGGAAGCCAGAAAAGAGAGGAGTAAGGTGAAGGTGCATAGAAATAAGGTAATACTCTTGTAGTCTAGGTCTAGATTAAGAGGACATTGAATACTCTTGTTGCATCAAGAGGAATGTTATCAAGTTATTAAAAAAGCTCTCCCATGTTCTCTCCCCATGGATGTAGGCCAAGTTTGGGTCGAACCACGTTAAATCCTCATGTTCTTTCTTATTGCTCTTTTGTCTAGGTATTACTAGTTTGTTTTGCAATAAGTTTTCCTTTGCAAGTATATGCATATACCAAGTCCCGCATACGTCGATCCCAGGAGTAATAATTGGTATCATAGCATATTAATTTCAAAATAATGATATTAGTTAAAGGTTGACAGAGGACGATATATCAAAGATAGGAAGTTCTACGGCAAAGTTCGAGGTCGAGAAGTTCAATAGTAAAGAAAACTTTGACTTATGGCAAAAGAGCGTGTACGTTGCTGGTGCAACATGGTCTTCACAAGACCTTGCAGGGTAAGTCATCAAAACATGCAGGTATGCTAGAGGAGGATTGGGAGGAGATGGATCTAAAGACGATAAGAACGATCCAGCTATGTCTCGCAGAAGAGGTTATGTACAACGTGATGGATAAAAAATAGTTATAGGATTGTAGTTAAGGTTAGAGACATTGTATATAATAAAAAGCCTCTCTAACAAGTTGTATCTCAAGAAACAACTATATGGGTTGCGTATGAATGAAGAAATAGCAGTGTTGAAGTATCTAAACTTCTTCAACAAGGTCATCAGCGAGATTTTAGCTGTTTATGTTAAGATTGACGATGAGGACAAAGCGTTGATACTTTTTAATTCACTTTCACAGTCATATGATCACATCGTCACCATCATGCTCTACGGTAAGAAAATTATCATCTTGGAGGAGGTCACGTCAACTCTTCTATCTATGAGATTCAGAAAAAATCAAATTAAGAGAAGCAGACAGGATAGGGCTTGGTGCTCATGGGAAGGAAAGGAAGAGGAGAAGGAAAAAGTTCAGGCTCATCAAAGGCATGTCATTTTTGTCACAGGGAAGGTCATTGGAAGAATGACTACAGGTACCCACAAGAGTGGCTGAAAAAGAAGGGGCAAGTTATGGAGGCAGATATAACATTAAGAGATGTAGAGGACATTGAAGACAACACTTCTTAAGGTAAAGACCGAATATTTGATTCAAGTAATACAGTTTATGTATGTTTTCAAAAAGAGCTGTTAATTCTTTAGTTGTAAAGGAGAAGGGGATGTCAAGATGATAGGTTGCTCGGCTGGCGAAATCATTGGAGCTAGGATAGTCAAGGTTATAGAAAGAGATGGGACGGTTTGTGCTCTAAAAACGGTCTGGTATGTCCCGGAGGCACGGTACAATCTAATATCCATAAGGGTGCTCGACGAAAAAGGATGTCGGATCTACGTTCAACAAGGCATTGTCATAGTTAGCCAAGGACACAGGGTAATCTTGGAAGGAGAGAAGTGTGAAGGATTATACAAGCTGAAGGAAGAAAACTCAGTTCAAGATAGAGTTTCAGGGATAAGATTGAAAAGGAGCATATTGCGAGGTGAAACTTCAAGGAAGACTGCAACGAGACGTAAATTGAGTCAAAGTGTCACAAGAAGGAGAAAGGATGCATTCAGGTAAGGCCTGAGAAGGCCCAAGTTATGGCAGTAAATCAGCCAAAGGTCTCAGGGAGAGGGAACAAGAGTTAAAGGCTTCAAGATACGATTACACCAAAGAAAGAATCAAGGTAGTAATCCAAATCTCATAGTGTTTTACTGTAGGTTTGAAAAGCAAGTCAACATGGAGATTGTTAGGATTTTGTCTTATTTTCAAGAGGAGATGATGGTCCAAGAAGATCAATCGAGTTGGAGAAGATGATGGCTTGAAGCAGAAGAAGAGAAGCAGATCAATGAAAGTTAATCGACTGTATAGTCGACAACAAGACTACTAGTCGACTAATACAGAATATCAGTCGACTAGAGAAGATATAGAGGTAGGATGTAGAAATAAAATAGTTTACAATAGTCGACTATACAAACCTATTAGTCAACTAATGGAAGAGATTATTCGACTAGGCCAAAGTACTAGTCGACTAATAGGGGCATTTTTCTGAAGCAGAATCAGTTTTCTTTTCAGGTGTCGATTTTTTTCTGGTGGAGTACAAATAGGACTCAGTTTCTATTCAATGAAAGATTTGTTTTTAAAGATTAAATGGTTTATAATTCTTCTATATCAAGGGGATCAATTTCTAATAAAATTGATCAAGATTCTTCAAGCATTCAAAGGCCAAGATCATCTCATAGTCGGAGTTGGTATTGTAAAATCCTATAACTAAAAGTTGTAACTAAGCATTGTATAAATAGAAAATTGCTGATCTCAAGAAGAAATAGGTGGAGAACACCAAGGAGATAAAAAATAATCCAAGAAATAGAGGAGTAAGGTGAAGATGTATAGAGATAAGGTAATACTTTTGTAATCTAGGTCTAAATTAAGGAGGAAGGTGAATACTCTTGTTGCATCAAGAGGAAGGTTAGATCTCTTTGTATCAAGTTATTAATAAAGCTCTCTCAAGTTCTCTCCCCGTAGATGTAGGCCAAGTTTGGGCCAACCACGTTAAATCTTCTGTTCTTTCTTATTGCTCTTTTGTCTAGGTATTGCTAGTTTACTTTACAACAAGTTTTCCTTTTGCAAGTATATTCATATTGTCACGTCCTGAATAAATCAATCCTGAGAGTAATATTTAGTATCATAGCATATCAATTTCGCAATAGTTTGATGAACTAGGGATGAGCCTGAACTTCGTGAGAGTTTTGTTAGTCACACCATTTCCTTCCTCTGGTGTAGTACTATCTTCTCACCTCAAAAATAAGAGAAAGATGCACCAATGGCTACATTTTTATAATTGCTTTGAACTGGAAAAGCAAACAGATTGTTCCAAACCTTTTGTGCACATTCTTTTTAAGTTCCCCATTTGTGAAGTCATCTCCATGAGGATCGAGAAGTATCCAAGTGGACCAAAGGTTTGTTAAAATAATCCTTCAATCTTGAACTCATTGCAAAATAGGTTATCGAATCACAAAATAGTTAAAAAATATAAATATGTTTATGGTAAAATAATATTTTTCTAGTAAGCTAAATGTATACCCTGTCCCATCGATCAAAGATTCTCCCTCTAGCATGTTTAATTTATTTTCATCATCCTATCCTACACCATTGATTTGAAAACAAATACACATGTCCATAAATATTGGCCTTATGACCCGATGTGGTTTGCAACATCATCATGATCAAAGTCTGTTCCAAACTTCTTGTTGACAGCTCGAGCAACCATGTTATAAGCTTGGGTCTTGAAAGACATATCAACTTTAAAGTCGTCTCTTTCCAGCTGAGCTAAGTAGGGGATCAGAAAGCCAGAATGCTCTTGTTCCTATTTTTGGTTCTATTTCCTACTGTTCGTGGTCTTACCACGAGTCTACTTCACTTTCTTCTATGTAAGAAAGCTTACTTATGTCTGTTCCTTTTCTCCTGCTCTTAACTTTCTAGATCTTCTATTATTACTTGATGTATTTAGTTCACTATCGGTTGATAAATGTGTCCCACTAATGTCTGAACGCTGCACTTGCATTGGCGGTACGAAACCTGAAGCAAAAAGTTGCATGAAAGCTTCTAGATTGGTCGGCCCAATGACTGGATTGTAGTGTGGATCTAACAAAGGGTTGTAGGCTGTCTAAAGATCACTAAAAGACAAGCCATCAAAGGCAGAGTCACAAACTCCACACGAGGGTCGAAACCCGCGTCTCAGCAGCACCAAGGCGCGAGGGTCGAAACCCGCGTCTCAGTCGCACCAAGGCGCGAGGGTCGACACCCGCGTCTCAGCAGCACCAAGGCGCGTGGGTTGACACCCGCGTCTCAGTTGTAACCGTCCCGCTTATAGGGTCAATCACGGCCCACATAACGGGAAAAGTAACCCCCATTATGGAGTATTTTTAGGAGGCACGTGCGCTCTTGAAACCTCTATAAATAGCCCCGTTGCTATGGAGAAGGGGTCGGATTTTCTGAGAGAAAAGAGCTTGACTTTGGAGCTCCCAGAGAGGAAGAAAGAGAGTCCAACCCTTCAGACAACTTGCTGCGTACAAGTTAGTCTTTGCCTACAATCTCTTTGAGATTTCTAGTTGACAGAGCTGTGTTACTCCGTCCACCATCCGAAGAGAATATCCCCAAAAGTTTTCGACGTTCACCCGGTCAATGGAAAACAAGATTCACTTTCCATCGCCACCTGAAGAACCCAACAGTAAACAAAGGGGGGATTCAAGATTCAACATCTCCCCTCCCTTGTAGTCAGAGTATAAAGTTTGCTGTAATCTTTCACTGATCCATGAAAATTTTGCACCGAACGTCTCTTCTCCATACCAAACAAGAGATGGCGACTCCGCTGGGGACTTTCGTTACTGACGAACAAGTTGTGGCGCAATGTGACGTCCTCTACAAGGGGAGAATGGTCGAATTGCTCGTTGTAAAATTCGACCAGGCAAAATATGAAGAGTTCCTCTCTTCCGGCTCCAAGAGCCCAAAGGCCCGCGTCTGCCGCAGAGTCTCTACGGGCCTTACCCCGAAACCCGCTCTGAACCTCTCTCGGAGACAGCTCCGGTAAAGAAGGTCGTGGCCAATCACGCCAGGCGTAGCACCCGCGCCAACGTCTCTCAGGAGACCCGCGTGGTCAGCCTTCCTGGTGTCCAATCAGTCCACCCTCTTTCTCAGCACCAGGTCATCGTTGGTTTTCTCTTAACCCCCACGACGCAACCGGAACGCTGAACGCCGACAGAGGAGGCGTGCGCGTCAACTGCAAGTTGGAACAACTGAGGCAGGACGCAAGGTTCAAACCGGTGTCTCTGCTGCACCATATCCGACACGCGAAGTCCGCGTTTGGCAGCCCAAACGTGAGGCTCACCCAGTTGGCTCCTCTGAAGCCCCACTCCCCATACGCCAAGGCGAAGCTTGCGCGCCTCGCCGAGTATAAGAGGCACGCTCCTCTAGGCGTGGGGCCCAGCAGCCCTGTATCTCTCAAGCATCTCTGCCCCGGCGCAATAATCAGCCACGCGATAGTCACGTCTCTTCTCAGCAGAGACGCCAGACGCGACGCAAGAGCTGCATTCATGCGCCCCGCGTCGCTGAACCCTGCGTCCTAACAGTACAGGACAAGGAAGCTTTCCGCCCTCGACATTGCGAGGCTAATCTCTTTCATCCTCCTTCCACGTATCTGAGAGATTTTTGACAAAGAAAAGAAGTACTAATCAAATCACTTCGTCATGTTGCTGCCAACGGCTTATCACAATGATCTCCGAATGCCGTTGCAATTCAGGTGCAAACCAGCAGTCTCTAGTTAGACAGCTGATCCTGATTCCCCGATTAGCTAAGAGGAGTCGTTCCCATAGGAGGAGGGTCTTCTCTAACACTGAATATTCTGAGCTCACTGCTAACATGGCGAGCAGGAGCAGGGAAAACAACCTGCAGTCAGTTCCTATAATGAATCTGACACAGAACCGGAAGGAGTGTACCGACACACTCGCACCCGAACCGGGGCAATTCCCCCGATTGACTACAATGCTCTAGTTCGGGGCATTGAGGTGAATGACTCGCATTCCGCTATTGCAGAGTCGCAGACTTCAAATTCCTCCAAGGAGAAAGGGCCGGCCTACATATATATGACTAGCACTCCTAAGGAGACTGCCAGGCGCTTGGAGCAGCAAGCCCAGGTCCAGAAGGAACAATTCGAGATGATTCGTGCTAAGTAAGAATCTATCGACTCCCTCAAACAGATGCTCGCACAGTTGCTTGAAGACAAGAGGAAGTCAACCAACAAAGCCTCCTCTAAGAAGTCTAAAGACAAGCGAAAAGAAGGGGAAAGCTCATCTTCTGTGCACATAGGGGAGGAAGAGCAACCTACTTCTGGTTCGTCTAAATCCTCGTCACAGGAAAAGGATGACCGAGACCAGGGAAAGGTTGACTCTAAAAGAATGAATCAGTTGGAGCAACGTCTTGAGGCTCTTACCAACCGGAAAGGCCTCCAAGAAGCAGGATTGATCCGGCCATATCCGGCCGAATGGGACTTAGTTCCATACCCACCCAAGTTCAAGGCTCCGACCCTCCAAGCGTTTGATGGGAAAGGTTCACCGAACCAACATATCTACTACTTCAAATCTCAAACAGGGAACGTGGTAGATAACGATGCCATCCTGGCGCGTTTATTCATTGGCACCTTAAGAGGGCTCGCCTTTGAATGGTTCATGAAGCTCTCAGAGGGCTCCATTAAAAATTAGGGCGATTTGGAGAAGCTCTTCCTAACATGCTTCTTTGAAGATGACTCGGAGGTCACCATGCCAACCCTTTTGGCCACCAAGCAATGAAAGGGAGAGTCCGTCAAGTCTTTCGTAGAAAGATTTCGGAATGTGGCACTCTGATGTCCAAGCGGTATGACCCAGGTCATCCTGGTGGAAACATGCCGCCACAATATCTAAACTTCACTCCTTGCCCAAATAGGAGTTGCTGAAAGCCGCACCTGGAAGCAGTTGATCCAACAAGGTGAACAGGCTGAAGAAATCGTCGCTCGGGTCAGGGCAGAAGAAAACAAACCTAGACCTGAAAGGTCATCGAAGCGTGCGCCAGACACATCCCTCCAAGCCAAACGGAAGGACAATTTGGCGACAAAAACCAAGGGTACCCACTAGTATATATGCCTGAAGAGGGGATGCTTGGCCAAAGTTCATCCCTATATTCATCATTGGTAGCATGCCTGAAGTGGGAGATGCTTGGCCCATGTTTATCCTCATGTTCATTACCGGAGGCATGCCACTAAAGGGGGAAGAAGCCATTTATATTGGGGAGGTAAGACTTGCTTAGTAGGATGAATGGTACTTGGGGATGATCCTGGAGTAGAAGGTACATGAAAGGCACAAGACTTACCACTAGGAGTCACCGGCTCAGACGAGCTATAGGTTCCATACCTAAAAATAGCAATATATGAACAACTACTTAATGCGTTCAAATCAACATGAGTTAAACATCATTAATACAATAACAAAATTTTAAAGCAAATAGCTTACAGAATTAAACACGTAATGAACTCATATAAACACACCCACACATGCATGTCACTCATTGTTCGAATTAGACTCTTATTTGCATCAATCATTCATATTCCTCTTTGTTGTGTCTTCATGTTTATACCTAACATAATATTCAACCCGCATATCCCACGCTATCTGCTCTGTCTTTTGTTTTCATTCATTTCTAGCTTCTACTTGTTGTCTTCCAGTTATTGTGTTTGAGAAATTTATGATGCCATCACGATCCTCATCTACAATATCACTATGTTCCTCCGGAAATATGACTTCTTCATGAAGGAAGTTGTCGTATGGATCAACGATAGAGGTGTAATTATGTAACACTGTACAAGCTAACACAATGTCAATTTGGGTTAGGAAGGGATAGTAAGGCTTCGCTGATAGAATCTTGAATCTGCTTTCTAGAATTTCAAAAACAGACTCTATTTTTATCCAAATAGTAGAGTGTCATAGATTAAGTAACTCCCTACTGTTTTATGGAGTATGACCCGCTTATTCCTTTAAGTGATATCTCATTGAACAATATGGCTAAATAATTCAGGCATGGTTGTACCGCGTCTCATATATACACAGTATTTTCCTTCATTGAGAACCCCAATGTTTTGAGTATTGATTGTATATAAATATGTAAATTCACCCAAAGACATTATTGTTAAGTGTTAACCCCACCCTCATGTACCTTTAATCCATGTGGAGGAGGCAAAGACAATGTATCCTTAAGCACGGTAAAATCATTTGCAGAACTCTCCCATCCAGTCATGACATATGTGAAGAGTTTGTTTGGTGTCACTGCAGCAAGCGCATTGGGTCATACCTTTACGGTCTCTAAACCACGCTAAATATCTAGTGGGAACTATGACATCTATGTGTGTGCCATCGATAAGCCTGATGTAGTCCTACAACAAATATGTGTTTTTTTTCAATTAAAGAAATGACATCTCAAACACATTATAATTTCTATATACATCTGATACTTATTGCGAAATAAGAGTACCACTGTACGCTACTCGCGAAATAAGAGTACCATGTAGAACGCATATAGCTCCTAGGACTTTGTTGAAATATCTACTAATGATTTCCCCGAATCTAATGAAAATCTAGCCACCTTACTCTGTTCTTGGACTTGTGACCTACAATATGGAGAAACATCGCCAGTTGTTCCTCAATAGGAACATGAATAGTATCTTGTAGCAGGCCATTATTCCTCAATATTTGGGCAAGATGAAAGAATGGCGCTTGCATGGGCGGATCCATTAGTGGGCTGGGCCGGGCTACAGCCCGGCCCATTTTTTTTATATATAGGCGTAAACCTAATTTTTATTTTTGTTCTTTTTATATATTGTGTTAGACCCCTTTCTATAGTGGTTTTTTTTAGCAAATTTATTCCTAGTTCCACTCCTAATTTAGTGGAGAATACTGTTTTATTCTTTTGATAAATTCATATAATTCATAAGCATATGTTATAAAAAATTGCAGCCCACCCCAAAAAAATTTTCTGGTTCCGCCCTGGGCGCTTGGCGTATCCTTAAGTAATCATTACAACTACTGCTAGTTCCACTTAGGACACGTCACATATGTTCATTCCTATACACTCCCAAAGAATGGATGGTTCATAGGGAATGGGCCGTGGGCGCTGAAAAATCATATTGAAGTAGGCCACTAGAATTATGACAACAGTAGCTACAACACCACAACACAAGCGCATAATAATTTCCTCTTCGCGACCATCCATCTATAAAGTACAAGACCCCATTTCCATTGGTAAAAATAAAAACATCCTATTTTAACAAACTTAAAAACCTTGTTGGTTATATACATCTACATGCACATACATAACTTATGTAAATACACATGATGATAATTCTATTTATGTTCTCCTGAAATTCTTATTTTATAATTGAGATGCCAACATTTATAAATTACACAACCCCATTTCACAATACGAAAAATGCATAGATTTATACATAGATTAATAAGTGGGGCAACTCAAACATGCATTGAGTTATTGAAATTATTATCTGAAAATAGAGCGATAACGAAGAGAGACGAGAGGGGAAGGAAAAACCAAAGAGAAGCCACAAATTTAGAATATATATCAACTGAAACACAACAAATGTGCCCACCAGGAATCCAACAAGCTCGGCCACCTACAAACAATGAAAACAAACTCTACATTACCCATGAAAATTGCCCAAATTCAACAAAATTGTTTCAAATTACCTTAAAAATGGCTACAAGTTCGGATTCGAACATGGAAGGGGCACAGCGGAAGTGGGAGAGGGGATTGGCACCAGTAACCTTAATTCAGAGATGAGCCCACCACAAAGGAGTGGGAAGACAGTCTGCGAGACAAAGGATGGCACGATAGGAGGATAACTGCAGTGGTGCTACTAGGAGATCAGGGCTACGAGATCAAAGCTATGAGAGAGGGAGAGAGAAGGTCAAGAAACCAGAGAGAGGGAAATCAAAGGTGGGAGAGAGTGAGTGGGGAGGTGAAGCGGTGGGAGAAAGCGAGATGGGCGCAACAAACGGAGATCATGGCGGCGAGATTGGGGGGAGAGAGGGAGAGGGATGTATGCGCGAGGGGGGAGCTGAAGGCGTATTGCAAATTTTTCTTGAATCAATGAAAAATTACAACTCAAAATTCCAACTACAAGAGAGTGGAGACACTCAAACTCAGATCTTCTCTTTATTTAAGGCTGAGTTCTTTGCGTAGCGTTGGAAAATGAATCTTGATTTTCTTGACCGGGTGAACGTCAAGCTCTTCTGAAAATCTTTTTCTTAGATTACAAACAGAGTAGCACTGCTCCTATCCATTGAAATCTCAAAGAGACTTAGGCAAAAACTTGAACTCAGCAAGTTGGCAAAGAGTTTAAATTAAAAATCCTGAAATTTTCCGGTGATACCGGCCGCCGCTCGAATCGGTCAAATTTTGATAAATTTAGAAAAATCCCAAAAAATGTATTTAGATAGAAAATAAAATTCTAAGAAGTAATATGAAATCTGTTTCTGAAAATTCATTCCCATTTGAAAACTAAAAATTCAAGAATCGGTCTGCGATGCCGACCAACACCAATTTTGGAGGTTTTGCAAAATAATTCTGAAAAGTTTCAGAAAATCATGAAAAATATAAAATATTAGAAAACAGTGTCTGAAACTAAAATCGATCAAATCAGACTATCAGAAAGGTCAAATCGGGCGGTATGCCGGTATCGGGTTCCCGGTCCCGGTCAGGGCTGACTCTAAGTCTGAGAATCCAGATCCGATACACAAAAACATGAGAAATCACAACTTAAAAACTAATATTGGAAGAAAATTACAATAATACGGTTGAAAAAGTCAGGATACATATCTGGGTACGTATCCCGAGAACGCGGTGCTACATTGATTTTCTAGCTTTGAGAAGCTAGATGGATGCTTCACGGTCATGGGTAATGATCATCCGTGTAATGTGAAAGGGATGGATACAGTCCGTATCAAGATGTTTGATGGGATAGTATAAGAACTGAAGAACGTAAGGTATGTACCTCAACTCAAAAGGAATCTTATCTCTGTTGGCGCTTTGAAAGCATTGGGTCTTGTGATATCTATACGAGATGGTATTCTCAAGATGATCAAAGGCTCAATGGTGGTAATGAAGGGCGTCTGCCAGAACAATCTCTACTACTTGAAGGGTAGTACGGTTATAGGTCAGGTGGAGACTTCTAGTTCTTCAGATGATGGTTGCATAAAGGTCTGGCAGGTGAAGGTCGGACAAGGAGGTGAAAAGTCTTTGCAAGCTCCTGCAAAAAAGGGATCATTAGAAGGTGTTGCTACCTACAACTTGGAGGGTGAACACAGCGTTTTGGATAAGAAGAAGGTGAAATTCAGTACCAATACTCAACGCTCAGAAGGTCTTCTTGATTGTGTTCACGTAAGCATTTGGGGACCTGCAAGACTGCATCGCTTGGAGGTCACAGGTACTTTGTCGCTTTTATTGATAATTTATGTAGGCATTGTTGGATATATTCCATGAGATAAAGGTGTGAAGCCCTAGATATGTTGGTGAAGTGGAAATGAAGAATGGAGAAGCAGACATGTAGGAAGATCAAGGAGCTACAGATTGGTAATGTTGAAAGAGACATGAACAAATTCCTACGATTTAGCCAGAACACTGGTATTGGTACTCACTTCACAGAAGGTATACATGGGTTGGCTAAGGAAATAACTCATTCCTTACTGGAGAAGGTTCGGTACTTGTTGTCTAATACAAGATTAGACAAATCATTTTTGGCTGAGGCGATTATGTATGCTAGCCATCTCATAAATGGATTGACTGCGATAGGAGGTAAAACTTCATTGGAAATTTAGTCTGAGAAAGCTGCTCAAGATCAAGGGTTGCTGTGAGAATTTGGAAGTTCGGCCTACTTTCGTTCCAAAAATGGCATGGTGACTCCGCGAGCAAAACAGTTTGTGATTTTGGGTGTCAAGAGAAATATGAAAGGCTATAGGTTATGGGACCCCAAAAACAAGAAGATCGTGATGAGTCAGCATGTCACGTTTGATGAGACTTCAGTGTTGAAGTCTACCGTCTCTAAGCAGGTGGAAAGGACGAAGACCAAGGAAGTATCACAGCGGGTGGAGTTTGATGCTACTTCACCATCTCCAGTTAGTTCGGTATCAGTGAAAACTTCACCAGATGAGACACCGGGTGGAGATCATGTAGCCAAGGTTGATACTGAACAAGTTGAAGACATTGATTAGAATGTCGAATTATTTGTAGCCATAGGAACCAAGGTAAAACCACGAAAGTGGGTAAAGAAGAATGAATCTCAAGCTTGTGACTGCGACAAGCTCAAGTTGAAGGCCGTTATTCTCCATGACGGTAGTGAGGAGGTTCATATGACTCAGCCAGATAGGTTTGATGCTGAAGATTCAGGTACAAGTACTTGAGCTTGATGAAGCTTATTTCAATGAACTACGGTTGGCTTGATCCTTTGGGTAAGGTATGTAGGTAGCCGTAAAGGCGCAGCCACATTTGGTAATGCAACCTGTATGAAGCTATTTGGATTCTCGAGAAGCTGATTGAAACTTCACGTAGAGGTGGAGAGACTTCACGTAGAGGTGAAGTGTTGTGGCTAGTTGGACTTCACGCAGGGGTGAGGTGTTGTAATTTCGATAAATAGATGATCTTCTGGTAAGAAGACAGTTGAGCTTGCATAGGAGGGGTGTGCATCCAATTTGTTGAAGCCGATGATGGTATTCGGTATGCTCTACTCGAACCTGGTTGGACCGTCAATTGATGACATGTAGACTGGATAGAGCCAGTCAGTTGGAGAGTCATAGTTGGCTCATGATGGGTTCTTCTTGAGGTCATAAAGTTGCTGAGTGGGAGACACGTTCATTGATTGGCTCGTATGGTATTTCTCCTAAGGTGAGGTGATGGGAACGCATGTGTGATGCATCACAGTTGATAGCTGAGCTAAAGGTTCCAAGACGATTTCGTCGAGATCGTGTGTCAAATTCGTTCGGAGCGCTCAAGCCGAGATCGTGTGTCGGTTTCGCCGAGATCGTGTGTCGATTTTGCCAGGTGATAGACTGAAGTTTGTTGGAGTTCAGCTCAGATTTGAGAAATATTCACCGAGGTGAAGAATTATAGGGAGAGAGAGGAGATAGATGAGATAGAGGAAGATAGCACAGAGATTGAAAGACAACGGAGCGAGAAATGTCGCATGCAGCAGGCTACAACAGTGCACAGTCGACCGTCCGGTCGACCAATGCAAGAAGTTGGTCGACCGCCCGATCGACCGGTGTGCACAAGGTGCACAGACACAGAACGGTCGACCGCCCGGTCGACCGTTGCAGGAAAGAGGTCGACCGTTGCAGGAAAGCGGTCGACCGCACGGTCGACTGACTGAAAGGAGCCAAGTCTCGGTTGGAGACGGTCGACCGGCGCAGTCGACCGACAGACGCGTTTTCTGCTGTCCTTTATAGATTCGGATTCCTTTTCTGGTTCGGATCGAATTCAATCGGGGTTTCCTAATACCCTAACACTCTGTGGCTATAAATAAGGGCTAAAGGCCTCATGTATTGTATTTCTGAAAGTTCCCTCAAATAATCCTCTTGTATTAGTTTGTATTGATTGCTGAATCAATAAAATCTCTCTCTCCCTTGCCCCGAGGACGTAGGCACGTTGTCGAACCTCGATAAATACTGTGTTGATTGCTTTTCTCTATTGTTCTCTGTTCTTGTCGTGTTGGGTACGTCTCCGGCTGCATCAGTCTCTGTCTGGTTGGTGGATTCCTCAGAGTGGTTGTTGTCCTACGCACAACATTTTCAGCCCTAACAATAATTATTGTTTTATTCATTGAAACTAATGTATATCAAGCAACTTTATAACAAAAATTTGATGCAACAATATTAAACTTTTAGGTATTTTTTCAGAACTTTGCTTTTCATGGCAATTCTCATATTGAGTCTACACTTTCCAAGTAGGATTAATGATACCAAAAAATCTGAGAACATGATCCAATCATTTGTACATTTATAAGGCTAGGATTTCAAAACTAATATGAAAATCTTATTGGGTCTGGCTCATGATATAACTTTTTCGGAAACCAAAACCTGAGATAGATTCAAGAAATATTTTGTGTAAGTAAATAATTAATTGTACTAGTCAAAATATAAACATGTGTGGCATTTATCCCTAGTACAAGATTGATCAAAATTCTTAAATCAATATGATGATATCGTGACAACCATGAATTGCCCACAAAAAAGTAAGGAGAAAAATATAAAAACTATCAAGATTATAATAGAAAGCAATAAAAACTATTGCCATGATAAATTGGAACTATCATGATGAAAATCAATTTCAATTAGGATTTATGTAACTCTATCTAATATCGAAACACAATCTCAACAAGGAAGAGGAGATTTTTACCGGGACAACTTATCCGATTCAGATTTAGATATTACATAAACCCAATCCGAAACCTACCCTTTTACAACCTTACTTCCAAAGTCTATATATTTGTGGAAGCTCATTAATGATCTAACTATAAACATTAGTTGCTTAAGGGGCTATTTCGCTGTTAAAAAGCTAAGAAAAGAAAAGAAAAGAGTACTGTCATAATTCAAGGCTGAGAAGTCTTTCCCCTCTCTTGAGCTTTTCTTGTTTGTTAGAAAGGAAAATGGAGAGAAAAGTGGTTAGATTCAGTTTGTTTTCATCATCACCCTTATTTGGTTGGTAAGAAAAAGCACCTAAGAAAAGCCAATCGTGGCCCCAGAATCAAATATGTAATAGTTCATCCACATGATATGGTCACCAACATTTTAAAGTGGTATACTTACCACCAAAAATAGGGAGAGTGGGAGAAAGAAAGGATAACTATTTTTAAGCTCTGAACCAAACTTGCGAAGCAGCCAATCCAGGCAACAACATCCAATAAAAGCCAACTCAGGTAACAACAACCAACAACAACGAACCCAAGCAACAACAGACAACATTACTCAGGTAGCCCAGGTAACAACAACCAACCAACATTAAACAACCAACCCCAACAACAAGAAACAACAAGCAACAAAGGCAACAACAACGAACATTAAATAGCCAACCCAGGAAACAACATGCAACAAAGGCAACAACAGGCATCTAAGGCAACAACAGGCATCAAAGGCAAAAAAAATGCAACAACAACCAACATTAAACAGCCAACCCAAGTAACAACAGACAACAATGGTAATAACATGCAACAAAGCAACCCAGGCAACAACATCCAATATTAAACAACCAACCCAGGTAATAACAGGCAACAAAGGCAAACTGGATAACAATAGCCAACATTAAACAACCAACCCATGTAAAAATAGACAACAACAGCCAACATTAAATAGCTAACTAAGGCAAGAATAATCAACAAAGACAACAATAGGCAACAAAGATAACCCAAGCAACAACAACCAACATGAAACAACCAACAAAAGGCAAGAGCAGCCAACAATGACAACGAAAGATAACAAAGACAACAATAGCCATAAACCAACATCCAACAATCAAATATATAATAGTCTCCCTCTATCACAATATGGTCAACACTCAAATAGAGTAGTGAACTTACCTCTAATAGAACAAATTTTCAAATCTTACCTCTTTAAATCCCCAACTAAATGACATCAATGGTCAGAAGAGAGCCAACGGGCAAGAGCCTCCCAACGGCTACCAAGAAACCCTTATAAAGGCTGTTTGGTTGCTGTAAAACAGAGGAAAGAAAAGAGTGCTATCAGATTTCAGAGCAGAAGCCAGTTGTCCTCTCTTGCCAACATAAAAAGGTCCAATAGAGACAGAGCAACTTTCATCAAATTATGCTAGTTGATTTCATCAATTTGATGTCAATGACAGCTATGAGCAACGCTTCATGTGCGGGCGCCATAACAACCACAAGAAATTGCAACTACGGGCTTATAATACCACTGAAAAGATGCAGGTTTCGTAAAATGTAGGTAACATGTTCTGTGGATGTGCAAAATATTCTAATAGAGAATGTAATTTTTTCAGTTGTGCAGTGAAGAAAAGCAACAGTTAGAAGTGATATTCAATGAGCAGATCATCCAACAAGATGAGAAATGAAGAAGTTGATAGAAGATTTATGTTAAAGCAAAGAGTAATTGAGAAAAATTAAAAAGACTAAAAAACAGATTTTGCTAATATTTTTTCTTCTTCTTTTCTTCAATTTCTCTTACTTGCTCATCATTGCACTATCAAAGTAGATTATGAATGTACAATTGATTGGTTTAAGAAAATTTTGGATTTTAGACTCAGAATTGCCTTCAACTCTCATTTTCAGTCATCCAAAGCACTAAATATGTGCTGGTTGCTAATTCAGTCATTGTGGGGATCTCATTACAGTCTAAAATTTAAGCGTAGAGGCTCAGAGCTTATAATTCGATCATATATAGCCAACCTTACAGTTTACAACTGTTGGTTGCTATAATATATTCTTTGTTTTCATCATTGCCTCACTCAAATGGGAATGTGTGGGATGTATGGCTATTTTTGGTTATGTGGCCGTGTATATTAAAGCATGTACCGAATCAAAAAATTTGGATATCAATTATCCTTCCGTAGGGGAGAGAAAATGCCCTGAATTCTGACAAACAAGCAGTAAAAAATAACTTTACTGTCTCTTATCTCTCGTTAGGGTTACTCTCTCTCTCTCTCTCCCCCCCATCGCCCATTATAGTTTGCGCACAACACCATCTTTTTAAATTACCAAAATTTCATAATTTAGAAACAATTTAAAGCCCCACAAATTCATCAATGCAACATATATTCATTACCTAACAAACGATTATCACCAACTCCAAGCTTATCCAATGAATTCATAAAATAAATTAACAAAGAAACAAGTTGGAAGATTATACAATATTCGCCCATGTTCGTTAAAGTCATCCCACAAGCAAAGGCTTTTCAACCCAACACTGCAACAATAACAACCACATGAGATAGGTGAAGATGAAAACACAGCTGAACCACCCTCTTTTCAACCCATTTTTTTTGCCTAACAAACAAGAAAAAAGAGATAAGTAATGAAAATTTTCTTATCTGTTAAGTGCGGTGGTGATGACTAGCGCAATGGAAGAGACCCAATCACAGCATTCATCACCATTCCCCTATTGAATTGCACAAAAATGAGATTATAATCAAGGTTCAATATTTCATTATAGCCTACAACATTGAAAGTCCCACAATTTGCTTAATTGGTCAAACACTAGCGACATCCGCAACAACAACCACCTAGCAAGTCAACCTCGACCTCCCACGAGAATTAGATCTGACCTAACAAGCACGAAATGTACCTTGTGTTGGCCCAAAGGCCTTCCACCCTAGTTTTGATGATGATTAACTCATGTAGTTATGTGTACTAATACTCTTGTGATTTTAGTTTCAGATCATTAATCAAGTTATTAGTAGGTGATTAGCTTCAATAAGATGATTTGGAAGCTTTCACATGTTGATTCAAGAGCCCGACCGTCAAAGATCATATATAGCACTTGCTCGGTGGATCAAGGAGTTTTGGATCGAGTTGGCTTGGAGATTGCGCTCTACAAGAAGACTTCGGTACCTAGTTTAGTTTTGTATTTAGATCCAAATTGTAAAGATTAGAATAGTATGATATGCTCAAGTTCACAACACACACGTTTCATGTTTTGAATATTGGATTTCAGTTTTTCCGTTTTTGGTTTAACCGATCTTGGTTTCATGAATAGATAGATCAAAACAAGTTTACATGGTTTAGTGTATATTAGATTTGTTCTATATACATGCATGCTTCAACTATTTAAACAAACTTAGTTTGATAGTTTATTTCATGTGTTTTATGTTTTGGTATTTCTAACAAAACATATTTTGGAATTAATGTCAAAAACTATGATATATATGTTTCATGTATATTGGATTTCTATCCATATGCATCATGCCTAAATGTTGTTTAAATATCATGTTTTTGTATTTGGATGAGTTTTGGACAAACCGTATTTTCTATTCAAAAATCCAAGTTTTAAAAATACAGTTTTTGATTTTTGGTAAAAATGGTAAGACAAAAAAATAGTTCAAATTGCATGATATTTGAGTTGAAATCTTTATCACATGTTTATATATCAATGCAAAAAGATAAAACTATTTTTTGTGACTTTTAGGAGTGTTAAAAGATTTTTCAAAATATTTTTTAAACTGTTTTTCTGACCCAGTTTCCTGTTCCAGGCTTCAACCAGTCGACTAGTCTTCTGACCAAGTCGACTTGGGATGAAGTCGGTCGACCGGGTCGGTCGACCGATGTGCACAGATCTGTGCACGTTTGGCAGACAAGGGACGGTCGACCGTCAGGGTCGACCGGGTCTGAGAGCAGAGCTCTCTGTTTGTTTGGGTCGACCGGGGCGATCGACCGGTAGCTGGCAACAGGCAGAATTTGACCTTGGACGGTCGACCGGAGCGGTCGACCGGCAGTTCATTTTTGGCATTTTCTGCTGCCAACGGCTATATTTTTCTAGGGGCTATAAATACCCCATTGGAAAGAGTTTTTCTCTAAGATTTTTTGTGCGAATTTTTCCTTACTCTCTGGTGTTTTCACAGCAATCAAAAGAAGTTTTTGGATTCAAATTGAACAATCTTTTTGGTGTTTTTGCTAGGGTTTGGAAAATCAAAGAAAAGGGTTTTTGGGAAAAGAATTTTGATTCAACTTCTATATCTTGATTTCAGTTTTTTCCAAGGATTTTTCTTTGTGATTTTGATTTTCATTCCATTGGTTTTCTCCACACTTGAGCTAAATTCTACTATCTCATTCTATAGGATCTTTGTGTGGGAGAAAGATTTGTTTGTGCTTGCTTGTTGAACCACCAAGTTGTAAACCCTCTATTTACTTTGCTTTGTGCTTTTCCCTCTTGGGTGAGAAGGTTGTTTGTGCAAGTGGTTTGTATCCCTCAAGTTGTGAGGTGATCCTTACTTGGCTTAGTGCTAATCCCTCAAAGTGTGAGGTGATTGTGTGTTGGCTTGGAGTTGTGCCTCAAGGAGGAGGTTGTGTTTGTAAGGAGAGGAGTTGGGTACTCCTTGTAATTGTGATTGCCCCAAATTCTCGGTGGAGGTTCCCTTTGTGGGAGTCCTTTGTGGACAAGCTAGTGGACTTAAAATCCTTCTGGGTGAAGGCGGGGATGTAGAGCTTGGTGCTCGAACCTCGAAACATATCTTGTTGTTTGCACTTGATCCCTTGGCTCTTACTCTCTCTCTTTACTTTGTGCCTTGTATCAATTCATATTGTTCTTTCATAATTGCTTGGCTTGTTTGAGTGTGCATCTCTTGTTAATTACAATTAGTTTTTAAATTCCGCATTAAGTTCATTAGATTAGCATAATCATCTATTCACCCCCCCTCTAGGTGATCTTTCAATTGGTATCAGAGCCTACGCTCCTGATATTTAGGTTTAGCCACCTAGGAGTGAGATCTTGGTTTGCTAATCTTCATTTGCATTTTTCATTTGCACACATTTAGGTTGCTCTCATAGATAGCCCTCCTATGTTTGACCATCTTAGACTTGATGCTTGGAAGGCCAATATGAGTAGCCATTTGAAAAGACTAGGACATCTAGTTTATCAAGCCTCCACTATGGAATCATTCTCTAATAGTAGCAAGCATAAAAAGGCAAATGCATTAGCACTTAGAGCATCTCTTAGTGAACATCTTTTACCGGTGTTTGATCGTTATGACTCGGCTTTTGCAGTTTGGAGCTTATTGACGTCTCCCGAGCTTCCAAGGATTATCAACAAGATGAGGAGATCTAAGAGAGAAAGTCCGAAGAGCATTGCCTCATAGTCCAAGGGAATAACTCCCTTGAGGTACAATCGGACACTCAATTGGATGATAGCTCTAGTTCCTATTGCTATGGATATTTGGAAGTTCAATCTTTAAATTTAGAACTTGCTCAAAAGCTTGAAAATTTCTTGAAAAAACACAATCTTTTGAAAGAGGATTACCTTGTTTTGTAAAATGAATTAAAGGATTTGTGTTCTAATTTTGAATTGGTTTTGCAAGAGAAGGAAGAGATTACTAGTGAACGTGACTCACTAAGATCTCAACTAGACCTTGCCCTTAATGAGATTGATATTTTGAAAAACAAAAATGATTGTAATGATGTTGTGAAAAACAATGAGATTTTATCTTCTAAATTGGATTTTGTTTTAAAAGATAACATTGTTTTGAAAAATGAAATTGATTTCATTACAAAAGAATTGGATTTGGTTTTAAAGAAAAATGAATCTTTGAAAATTGAAATTGATTCTCATGTGTTCCATGCTAGTATAGTTTCTTCTTCTTGCACACCTATTGCATGCTCCACTTTATCTTCCACCATTGAAAATGATATAAATGTTTTGAAGAAAAGTGTTGAATGTTTGGGCTCCACTTTGAGCCAATGCACATTGAATCATTCACGTTTGGAAACCTTGGTTCACAAGAAACAAGGTCCATCTTTGCATGCACACCCATCACGGCATACACATGCTTTCCACGGTCACCACCATCACACGTATGCTCATGTGTACACATGTACACATTGTGGCCGAAAAGGTCATCTTGCTAGATTTTGTTATGATCGCTTACATGTTGAAAATTTAGCAAATAATCTTGTTTGGGTTAGGAAAGATACTAACCCCTATGGACCCAAAAGAAAATGGGTACCAAAAACCACCTCCTTGACTTTTGATGTAGGTGGGAGCTCTCACATCACGTGAGAGTATTGGTGCCTTGAGGTGGATGCGTTCTAAGCTTAAAAGAGAACCATTTGGATGCTTCACTCTCAAGGGGATTTGGTGGAGAGGACCACCGTAGTTTGGAGAACTAGAGATGCACCTTCATCAGTTTTGGTATCACTCTCTAACTCTCGTTTTTATTATGCATGCTTTTCATGTTCATCTATTCATAGCATGTCTTGTTTTATTGTTCATTATGCTTATGTCATGTTGATTAGATTAGTGTTATACATGTTTAGTTACTTGAGACACCCATGTTTTATATGGATCTATATTTAGTGTTCTCACCTTATTTAAACTAATATGTATGCACTAGATCTAATGCACATGCATTTACATAATGATCATGTGGATGCTTATGATTTTTGTTTTGTTGAATCATGTTTTATTGTTTCATGATTAGTATGATATTTGCCATGTTTATTAGACTTATGCTTTACATGATTAGTTGTTGAGACACCCATGTTTAGTATGGACCCATATTTTGTGTTCTCTTTATGTTTTAGCTATCATGTTAATCATAGATCTAATGCACATGTCTTTGTCATGCTAATCATATGGTTGACTATGACTTTTTATTTTAATAATTCATGTTTTGATTATTATGTTTATCATGTTGGGTTATGATTCCCGTTTTATGCTTCATGTTTTGACACTTGCTTGAATGATAAGTTTTCATTAAGACTAGGATTTATACTTGTACAACTAGTGAGCTACAAATAGACCTTTATATATGTTTGTGCTTGAACGCTCATTTGTATTCACTTGATGTACTAGTATAGTCTAGTTTTGATGATTCTTGCATTTGACTTGTATTCATCATTTCTTTTGTTTTAACTTCATGTATATGTCCATCTTGTCCAAACTATCATTTATACATATACATCCTTGAGCCACGTGCCTTCATGCATATACTTTTGTGGTCTCATTGTGTTTAGGATATGTATGTATACTTTAGTTTGTACATGACATACATATGCCTTGAAGTTTAAATCGTTTGGATGAATTTCATGTTTGCTAGGTGATTTCACATTTATAATGAATTTCATGTTTTTAAGATGATTTCAATTGGTGATTTCACATCTTAGATGAATTTCATGTTTTCAAGGAATTTTATATGAGCTTAATGGAATACTTTCATGTTGATATGTGTCACATTATACTTGTACACTCACTTTATTAGTTTACTCATGATTTGTTTTCATGAGACTATGATATGGACTTTATGGATTTTGAGTGTTTAGTGATCATGTGATTTACATGTGTTTCATGAAAAACAATTTTGTTTTATTCCTTACTTGAAGGATTTCATACTAGTTTTAAAAGTTTTTCCTATAACTAGTTCGTATTCTTCACTATGGTAGAGATTTTCAAACATACTATATTTTCAAATCTATTTTTGAAAACCCCTACCTTCAATGGGAGGATGGATGGGAGATCATGTTCATATATGCCTTAAAATGAAAATCATTTAAAATCTTGAACCATGATTGGGAGGTAGTAATATGAGATATACATTTGATCTTTTTGTTATTTCAATTGGTATCATTGAATTCTTTCAATTGGTATCAATCTTGACATTTCTTGTATACTCATATATGTTTGTATGTATGTATGATTTCAATTCCAAGAATATCAATTTCAATTGGTATCTATTTTTCATACATATATATGTTTTATTTGTGCTTATTATATCCCTATATCTTCAAGCACAAAATCTTGTTTATGCTAGTGCTTGAGCTTCAATTTTGTTTCAATTGATTACTTTTAAATTGGTATCAAGCCTATGCATTGTTTTAGTTGGTATTTCATAAAGGGGGAGAAATTTAATTTTGTCTTTCAATTGGTATTTGATTCCCACTCCCTTACTTTATGATAGAAAATAAATTTAAAATTTGGTATCATATGTTCAAAATGAAAAATATTTACAATTGGTATCAAAATTTCTGTTTAGACATTCATAATTATTATGTTTAATTTCAAATTGATATCAAGATTTTCATGTGTTTTGCTTAAAATTGGTATCAATATTTTTTGTTTGTTTCCTTTCAATTGGTATCAAGATGCTATTCTTTGACATATTTTCAATTGGTACCTTAATTGATTGTCACCCCTAATTGACTTTGTTTTTGTTTTAGACAAAAAGGGAAATATTATTTTTTATTGATTCGTTGTTTCGAACAAAAAGGGGGAGAAAATTTATTGATTTGGTTTTGCTTTTACCCCTTATTGAAGATTGATTCTTTGTATTAAAAAGAAAGAAGATTTTGTTTTGTTTTGATTTTTACCCCTTTGTTGATGATTGACAAAAAGGGGGAGAATTATTGGAGAAAGATCTTGAGTTTATATATGCATGTTTATATTTTGCATATATTAAGTTTAATTTAGTTTAATTTTAATTGGTATCTAATGTATCTAGAGCATGTTTTGAAATTGGTTTCTAGAGCATGTTTTGTTTTAAACATTTCATTGGTATCTAGAACCTTTTATTGTTTATGCATAGATATGCATGTTTCATGTTTCATGTTTCATATTCATTGCATATTTATTGTTTATTTGTTTTATGCATAAGTTAAGGGGGAGCTTCTTTGAAGCTCAACTTTAATCCAAGCATATATAACTCCATGAGTTTTGTCATCATCAAAAAGGGGGGAGATTGTTGGCCAAAGGCCTTCCACCCTAGTTTTGATGATGATTAACTCATGTAGTTATGTGTACTAATACTCTTGTGATTTTAGTTTCAGATCATTAATCAAGTTATTAGTAGGTGATTAGCTTCAACAAGATGATTTGGAAGCTTTCACATGTTGATTCAAGAGCCCGAGCGTCAAAGATCATATATAGCACTTGCTCGGTGGATCAAGGAGTTTTGGATCGAGTCGGCTTGGAGATTGCGCTCTACAAGAAGACTTCGGTACCTAGTTTAGTTTTGTGTTTAGATCCAAATTGTAAAGATTAGAATAGTATGATATGCTCAAGTTCACAATACACACGTTTCATGTTTTGAATATTGGATTTCAGTTTTTTCGTTTTTGGTTTAACCGATCTTGGTTTCATGAATAGATAGATCAAAACAAGTTTACATGGTTTAGTGTATATTAGATTTGTTCTATATACATGCATGCTTCAACTATTTAAACAAACTTAGTTTGATAGTCTATTTCATGTGTTTTTATGTTTTGGTATTTCTAACAAAACATATTTTAGAATTAATGTCAAAAACTATGATATATATGTTTCATGTATATTGGATTCCTATCCATATGCATCATGCCTAAATGTTGTTTAAATATCATGTTTTTGTATTTGGATGAGTTTTGGACAAACCGTATTTTCTATTCAAAAATCTAAGTTTTAGAAAATACAGTTTTTGGTTTTTGGTAAAAATGTTAAGACACAAAAATAGTTCAAATTGCATGATATTTGAGTTGAAATCTTTATTACATGTTTATATATCAATGCAAAATGATAAAACTATTTTTTTGACTTTTAGGAGTGTTAAAAGATTTTTCAAAATATTTTTTAAACTATTTTTCTGACCCAGTTTCCTGTTCCAGGCTTCAACCAGTCGACTAGTCTTCTGACCAAGTCGACTTGGGATGAAGTCGGTCGACCGGGTCGGTCGACCGACGTGCACAGATCTGTGCACGTTTGGCAGACAAGGGACGGTCGACCGTCAGGGTCGACCGGGTCTGAGAGCAGAGCTCTCTGTTTGTTTGGGTCGACCGGTAGCTGGCAACGGGCAGAATTTGACCTTGGACGGTCGACCGGAGCGGTCGACCGGCAGTTCATTTTTGGCATTTTCTGCTGCCAACGACTATATTTTTCTGGGGGCTATAAATACCCCATTGGAAAGAGTTTTTCTCTAAGATTTTTTGTGCGAATTTTTCCTTACTCTCTGGTGTTTTCACAGCAATTAAAAGAAGTTTTTGGATTCAAATTGAACAATCTTTTTGGTGTTTTTGCTAGGGTTTGGAAAATCAAAGAAAAGAGTTTTTGGGAAAAGAATTTTGATTCAACTTCTATATCTTGGTTTCAGTTTTTCCAAGGATTTTTCTTTGTGATTTTGATTTCCATTCCATTGGTTTTCTCCACACTTGAGCTAAATTCTACTATCTCATTCTATAGGATCTTTGTGTAGGAGAAAGATTTGTTTGTGCTTGCTTGTTGAACCACCAAGTTGTAAACCGTCTATTTACTTTGCTTTGTGCTTTTCCCTCTTGGGTTGAGGAGGTTGTTTGTGCAAGTGGTTTGTATCCCTCAAGTTGTGAGGTGATCCTTACTTGGCTTAGTGCTAATCCCTCAAAGTGTGAGGTGATTGTGTGTTGGCTTGGAGTTGTGCCTCAAGGAGGAGGTTGTGTTTGTAAGGAGAGGAGTTGGGTACTCCTTGTAATTGTGATTGCCCCAAATCCTCGGTGGAGGTTCCCTTTGTGGGAGTCCTTTGTGGACAAGCTAGTGGACTTAAAATCCTTCTGGGTGAAGGCGGGGATGTAGAGCTGGGTGCTCGAACCTCGAAACATATCTTATTGTTTGCGCTTGATCCCTTGGCTCTTACTCTCTCTCTCTCTTTACTTTGTGCCTTGCATCAATTCATATTGTTCATTCATAATTGCTTGGCTTGTTTGAGTGTGCATCTCTTGTTAATTGCAATTAGTTTTTAAATTCCGCATTAAGTTCATTAGATTAGCATAATCACCTATTCACCCCCCCCTCTAGGTGATCTTTCACCTTGTTCTCAGAGAGGGAAGCAGGGGAGGCGGAGAGACCCGTAGCGATGAGTAGGATAGCATGGCGGTGAGGCATGGATAGCCACGGTCTCACAGCGACCACAAAGAAATCTCAGCGGCAGGACAAAACGAGAGGAGATGGCAAGCGGCTGGAGAGGAGAGATCAGTACCCCAAATAGAGAAAGGGAAGTTGAGATGGCGAAGGGCTATGAGAGAGGGAGGGGGAAGGCGTTGCGGCGAGAACAGGGAGATCAGCGGCAGTAGAGACTGAAAGGGGAGGGGATGCGACGGGAATGGGAGAGATCACCATCATTTTAGAGAGAGAGAGAGGGAGGGAGGGAACTTGAGGCGGTGGGAGAGGTCCAATAATCCTCTTAAAGAGAAATCGGGGCTGTGAGAGACGGAGGGAGACAGTTGCATGACGGGAGGAGGGAGATTAGCGGTGGGGAGGGCGAGAGAGGATGATAGGCGGCAGGAGAGAGAGGGCGGTTGAGACGACAGGAGAGACCGACTAAACCCCTAAAATAGACCCTGATCAGAGGTGTGATAGAGAAAGGGGAAGAGATCACGGCGGGAGGAGGCGAGAGGAGATGGCAGGCGGTGAGCGAGAGAGATGGCGGTTGAGGCAGCTAGAGAGAGGGACTAAAATCCTAAAATAGACCATGATCGGTGGTGTGAGAGAGAGGGGGAAGGGCTATCGGCGGGAGGAGAGAGAGCAGTGGCGAGACAGAGTAAGAGGGGATGGCAGGCGGAGAGATAGAGAAGGTAGTTGAGGTAGCGGGAGAGGAGAGTACCCCTAAGGAAGAAAAGAGTGTGCGAAATTATTTTATACTCTTGCTTGTTAGAATTTCAAGCGTTTTTTTTCCTCATAGGGCGGAAAAAGGCCGTCCTTAAATGCTGATGTGTCAGACTTTTCCTAACTTTTATTTTCAGAACAAACAAACGAGCTTTGATAAGAAAAAAAATGGACGGAGATCACTGCTTAGTGACAAAAAAGAGACATTTCCGCTCACTTTCTAGGCAAATAAACAGCCACTAGTCCCAGAAGAACAGTAAAGAGCAAGTCAACACAAATCTGTAAGAAAAAGGAACCGGGTCCTGCACCTGGGGCTCCGCACCAATAACAACAACAACAAACGTACCATCGCCTCTGTTGACCTCACCATTTTAATTGTAGGCATTACTGACATCAGCGACCCTCTCATCAATTGGGGAAACAAGAGAGAAGAAGATATCCAATTGAATACCCAGAAACGTCTCATCCTAAAAGATTTGGTACAGTGGGCCATCTTAAATGAGACATTGCTACCCACTGAACTGACAACTACTTAAGGAGCCCATTAAACTCCCAGCTCAATTTTGTTCAGAGCTCCCAATTCCAAAGCTTTTACAAATGAGAATTTATTGAGACCTGAAAACTTTTTGAAGACTGAAGTCAAAACATCTAGGCAAAATATTTCTAACCCCTCATGTTCAAATGAATTTAGTTCTAGTCCAATGACTTCTTTTGTAACCATAGTAGTTTATGATCGAAGATCTTTGTCGTCACCAGTCACAACATAAATGTGGATATCTTCATATGATCTTCTGAGCACGCCATTACATCTGTGTAGTCTTTCATTCTGAAAAAATACACCACATCAAAACAGTCGAGAGTAGTCTAGTGGGCATATTTACACTACAAAGTCGATGTCTTTAGAGCACTTAATTATCAGGAAGCCTAGGGTTAATTATGAAAATAGTCTACACTTGAGAAGGTGGTAGATGATTTTAAGTACTACAGAGTACAGACTATCTACAGTAACAAAATAGGGAAGGTTGCTGCAATCTTCTTTCAAACCAGACAAAAGAAAGGCCAAGTTAAGCTAAATCCAGACTCAGAGACAACAATAAGAGAGCTCCACACCATTTTGTTTTCTTTTAACGGACAGTGACAAGAAAAGGGCACTGGGAGACCGATGTAGGTGCATTAGTGGAAAGCCTCCCTTGTGACATTATGACAGCCTCATATAACCCCTCAGTCCCCACCCTAATCTGATCTTACATCCAACTAACATCTAATTAATTAATATAGATCCTGAGATGAGATACCTCCCCTCTTTGAATTGAAATATTATCTGCCCTTTTGACATGATGACAAATGCCAGAGAGTTTAAAGCTTGTGGAGGTGGTGTGTGCCGGTGTGGAGACTTGCAAGGATGGGCTGTCTTTCTTTCCTATTTAAACAACACAAGAGAGAGAGAGAAGAAAATTAAAGAAGATGGGATGTTCCATTCTCATAACACTGTCATGAATCTTGGGCTCTTTTACTCCTCCCCTTGTGACCTGTCAGAGAATTTAAACAAAGCCCAGATCTTTCAGGTGGTGGATGCTTCATCTCAGTTCATTTCATCCCCTATTTATTGATCACTTTCCCTTTTTCTGAAATTTCTATATATTGGCTAGCTAGCTGTCTTAATTTAGCTTTGCTTCTTCTATCTTCTTACCTCTCTCATCCTCTATTATGGAGTTTTTTCAGGTTGGTGGAGAGTCAGAGGAATGCAGCAGCAGTGAGTCAGGATGGACCATGTACCTTGCATCCCCATGCATGGTGATGATGATGATGGGGATGGTGAGGTGGAGGATGGTGGGGGTGAGGATGATCATAACAGGAGGAGCAGCAGCAACAGTGATGGATACAATGAAGGACATGGTGGTGGAGATGATGACTCCATGGCTTCTGATGCATCAAGTGGGCCTGCATTATACATGGGTCATGGCAAGTGTAATAAGCTTCAGATCAAGGAGAAGGGTGGTGGCAGGAAAAATCACAGGGTGGAGGCAAACTGTAAGAGAGAGGAGAGGAAGACAGCAAGAGTATCAAAGAAGGAGAATAAGGGTGCTGCTGCTTCATTCCATGGCAATTCTAAGGGGAGGAAGACAAGGACTGACAAGAAGTGACGGTAGAATGTTGTTTCTTTGTTGTGAAAATAGGTGGTACAATATTTTGGCTTGGTTTTGTTTGGTTTGTAGATGATGAGGAGGCTAATTCCCTTCTTGTTTGTTACTGTGTTAATTTGTGAGATATAATTAATTAGTTGTAATGATCTAGCTTGCTGTCTTTGCTATACATTTGGACTAATCTTTCTTCTTGTTTCTTCTTCTTCTTCTTCTTCTATTCCTTTCTTTTTGGGCCCAAATCTTTCTTCTCTCCTGATTCTGCCCAACCCTGTACAGATTCCATGGAAATTGAAAGAAAAGAAAAGGAAATTAATGGTGGACTCTGATAGTCCCTGAATCCTGGTATTTTTCAGGCTATGGAAATTTCATTAATTTTTCTTTTGCTGGCTTAATGCATGATTCTGTGAATCATTCATAAGAAATAGAGATATTGGCAAATTATGGAATAATCAGGAGTTATAAAACATTACAAAACATTTGCCTCATGAGTGATGTTCTAAATTAAACATTTGGTGAAGAAGTACAAGAACTCTAAAATACTATTAATCTGAACATTTGTAAGAAGGAAATAAACTTTTTTCTATGCTCTTTATATTTCTTTCTAAACTTTCCGCAAGTACGGGTCTCTCCATTTTCAACATGTCTGTAGGAAGAGGGAGAGGGAGGAAGTCGAGGGAGTTGACAACAAGGAAGCCAAGGCAAAGGAACAGCAGCAGCAGACACCGGTCGACCGGTGTGCACCAACATGCATAGGCTATTGCGGTCGACCGCCCGGTCGACCGCAGAAGGAGCCGGTCGACGGGCTTGGTTGGGCACGGTCGACCGGCACGGTCGACTGGGACTTGGGTCGGTCGACCGGCCGGTCGACCGACAGACAGATCTGGACTGAATTCGGAAAGTGTTCTGAATTGGAAACGAGTCCAATTCAGAATCCGATTGCTCTAGGGTTCCTTGGGTATAAATAGAGGGGCAGGGCCCTCTTCTATTGTAATGCTTGCAATTGTATTGATTATCGAATCAATAAAGAAATCTCTCTTCCTTGTCCCGAGGACGTAGGCAAAATTGGCCGAACATCGTTAATCTTGTGTGTGGTTTTCTTCCATTGTTTTATTGTTCTTGTTGTTGGTAGTTCTTCTCTATTGCATATGTTGCTTAAGGGTTCCTCAAAGTGTTTATTGATCTGCGCACAACAAGTGGTATCAGAGCATCTCAGGTTCGTCGTGGGATCATCTGGTGATTCTAAAGGCATCTGTTGCTGATTGGCGGAGATCGTGTGTCGATCTCAGATCAGCGTTGGGACTGTTTGTGGGATCGTGTGTCGATCTCAGAACAGCGTGTGAAGTGCTCAAGGATCAATTCAAGAAGTAGATCTAGTCAGAAACTCATCTAGGGTTTCGTGAGGAGGTAAAGATCCATTCTTTATCAAATTTGTTTTATTTAACTTCGTTTGTTTTCGCATTACATTGAGGATCTAGTCAAGGAGATGGCTGAAGAAAGTACATCAGTGAGAACTATGAATCCGCATCCGAGGATTAATGTGGTGAAATTCAATGGCACGAACAACTTCGGTATGTGGAGGTGCAAGGTGATGGATGCACTGACGGCATCAAATCTCGAAGACACTCTACGATTAGAGAAGAAGCGAAACACAACCACTGAAGAAGATTGGGATAAGATGAACCAATCAGCGTGTGGCTTAATCAGATCGTGTCTAACACAAGAAATCAAATACATTGTGTTACACGAAACATCTGCGAGGCAGTTGTGAGAGATCCTAAAGAGAAAGTATCTGACTAAAAGCATTGAATCCAGACTACAGCTGAAGAGTAAACTGTATGGTTGTCAGATGAAGAAAGGATGCTCCGTCAATGAACACTTAAATCGCTACACAAAACTTCTTACGGATTTAGTTAATGTGGATGTGGAGGTAAATGAAGAAGATAAAATGGTAATTCTCTTGAACTCTCTTCCTGCAGAGGAGTATGATACGTTTATTTTAACTTTCATAAATGGTAGACAATCCCTTAACTATCATGAAGTGTCGTCTGCTCTGATTAATTATGAGACGAGGAGAAAAGAAAGACAGTCTTCTCAGGCAAGCACATCAGCAGAGGCATTAGCAGTAAGAGGCAGAGGTTCATATAGGAAAGGCAAAGGTGATCGAGGGAGATCGAAGTCCAGGCCAGGTTATAAAGATCTGAAGAAGAACCAATGTGCCTTCTGCAAAGAATTAGGGTACTGAAAAGTTGATTGTCCAAAGGCCAAAGGGAAGAAGAAGGAGTCAAAGACTGAGACAAACCTTGCAAAAGTGGTCAGTACTCAAGTCAGTACCTCACAGGCAGGTGGATCAGACTCGGACTCATCGGTATTCTCGTTCTCTGTCACTACTCCTATCATTAGCTACTCAGGAGAAAATGAGTGGATATTGGATACTAGTGGTACATACCATGTGTGCCCGAATAGGGATTGGTTTTCTAGTTTTGAGAAGCTAGAGGGATGTTCAGTTGTTATGGGCGACGATCATCCATGTACCATGGAAGGTGTAGGAACAATCTAGATCAAGATGTTCGATGGGTGATACGAGAACTGAAGGAAGTGAGGTATGTACCTCAACTGAAGAGAAATCTTATCTCTGTTGGAGATTTGGAGACATTGGGTCTTTTGGTATCAATAAAGGATGGAGTCCTCAAGATGATCAAAGGCTCGATGGTGGTGCTGAAGGCCGTTCGCCAGAACAATCTTTACTACTTGAAGCAAGGAATACAACAAAATAGTTTTTCATGAAATAAGAAATCCACATGAAAATCAACACTCTAATCCAATTAAGCACAATTTTGACTCATGAAAACAAAACATGAGCAAGCAATAAAAGTGAGTGTACATATAAAGTGTGAATATCATAATCATGAAAATTTTTCATTAAGCTCAATTATTCCTTAATCATGAAAACACGAAAATCATCAAAACTTTTTTAATCTTCATGGCATATGTATGTCTAATACAAACTAAAGTATACATACATATCCAAAACACAACGAGTCCACAAAATATATGCATTAAGGCACGTGGCTCAAAAGGATAATCATGTATATCTAATAGTTTGGACAAGATAGACATATACATGAAGTTAAACACAAAATCAAGAAAATCTTCACCAAAACAAATTTCATTTCAAGGTATATGTATGAATTGTCAACATAATAAGTATACATACATATCCCTAAACACAATTGAGTCCATATATATATATTTGCATGAAAGGCAAATGACTCAAGGGGTATACAGGTATATCTTAAAGTTTGGCAATACAAACATATACATGAAGTGAAAACTCATAAAACAAATCCAAAAATGGAATACAAGTTTGAAATGTATGAATCATCAAAACTAGACTATACTAGCACATCTAATGGGTTCAAATAAGCATTCAAGCCCAAACATATATAAATTTATTTGTGGCCCACTATATGCACAAGTATAAATTCTAGTCTTAATGAAAACTAACATCTAAACAAGTAATCTTAACATGGCATCAAAATACAATAAAAAAAAATCATCATGATAAAACTAAAACATGATTACTATGTAAATTTACATGTATTAGATTCATGATGTACATTATAGCTTAAATAAAAGTGAGAACACTAAGAATGGGTTCATGCAAGCATGTGTGTCTCAAATACTATATATGTATGTCAAGGATCTAATAATCATGGCATTTACATACTAATCCATAGACAATGAAACATGCTATAAAACATCAAAAATATAAAATATAATCATATATGATCAATATGTACATGCATGTGCATTAGATCTAGGTCATACAAATTAGTTTAACCAAGGTGAAAACACAAAAATATAAGTCCATATAAAACATGGATGTTTCAACCAACTAATAAGTATAACACTAATCTAAATAACATGGCATGTTCATGATAATCACTAAACATCAAATCATGCTATGAAAGATAAACATGGAAAGCATGTAAACATAAAGAGTTAGAGATTCGATACTAAAACCAATGAGGGCACCGCTCTAGTTCTCCAAAACAAAGGTGGTCCTCTCCACCAAACTTTCCCTTAAAAGTGATGCATCCATTTGATTTCCTTTAAGTCCGGAACGCATCCACTCCAAGGTGTCATCACTCTCACGTCATGTGAGAGCCCACACCTACATCAAAAATAATAGGAGGGGTGGTCTTTGGTACCCATATCTTCTTGGGTCCATGGGGGTTAGTACCTTCTCTAACCCAAACAAACTTCTTTGCTAAATTAGAAACATGTATTCTATCAAAACAAAATTTAGCAAGATGGCTTTTTCGGCCACAATGTGTACATGTGTACACATGAGCATACATGTGTTGATCGTGTCCGTGTGGAGCATGTGTATGCCGTGGAGGGTGTGCATGCATAAAAGATGGAACTTGTTTCTTACGAACCAAGGTTTCCAAGCGTGTGTGGTTCATGGCACATTGGCTCATAGTGGAGCCCAAACAATCAACCTTCTTCTTAAGCAAGCAAATATCATCATTAATTTTAGAAGAAGAAGAAGTGTGGCATGCAATAGGTGGAGTGTGTGATACTACCCTAGCATGGCAAATATGAGCATCAATCTTATTTTGTAAAACAACATTTTTCTTTAAACACACATCTAAATCATTTGAAATGGAAATAATTTTATTTTTCAAATCAACATTCTCTTTTAAAACAAAATCAATTTTAGAAGACAAGTTTTCATTTTTCTTTAAAAGTGTTTCACAATCATTTTTAGTTTTTAAAAATTTATTTTCTTTTAAGGCAAGTTCTAATTGAGATCTTAATGCATCTCTTTCATTATAGACCTCAACCTTCTCTTGCAAAACACAATCAAGTCTAGAATGCAAACTTTTATTTTCTTTTTCAATATCTAGACTTTTCTTTTTCAAAATCTTATATTTTTCTATTAACTTTTCACATACAATAGATAGTTCTTCATTTAAAGCATGGGAATCAATATTATCATCACATGAAGAACTAGAGCAATCATTACTATCTAAGTGGGGTTCCGAATGTACCTCAAGGGAGTCATTCCCTTGGACCATGAAGCATTGTGAATCGGATTCTCTACTAGACTCCTCTTCTTAGATTTGCACTTGAAGCTCGGAGGTGGTGGTGGTTGTTGTCAATTTGTTCCACACTGCAAAGGCGGAATCAATGTTAGAAACACGTAAAAGATAATCTTTAGATAAAGTGCTTCTAATGGCCTCTAGGGCTTGTGCATTGGCCCCTACATGATTGCTATCACTAAGGAAGGATTCCTTGGTAATGGCAAGGTAAACTTTATGACCTAGGGTTTGTAAATAAACGGTCATCCTAATCTTCCAAACATGAACGTTGGAAGGGTCAAACATAGGTGGGGTCATGAAGGCCATGGTAAACTATATGAGTGTGCAAACAAGCAAATGCAAACAAGATTAGCCTAAAATGAGGATCTTTAACTCTAGGTTGTTAGACCCAAATCAGAGTACCAAGCTCTGATACCAATTGAAAGGGAACACCTAGAGGGGGGTGAATAGGTGTTTGTGCTAATCTAAAACTAAATGCAAAACTAAGTGCGCTAAATGCGAAAGCTAATGCAAATTTTGCACAAACTTAATACAACACAACAAGTGTAGCTGAATTCCCCGTGAAGGGCTCTGGACTAACTCCTCTTGATTCCCCTTGAATGGGTTGAGGTGCTATGTGAATCTCTTGTTGATTAGGTACAAGTGAGGCACACACAAACAACCAAGCATATAAGTAATATAGCAATATGAAACAATGCAAGGCAACACAAGCAATATATGATATGTATGATATGGCAATGAGAATAATGCTTTGCACAAATGTAAAGAGAGAGAGTTTAGAGACAAGTGGATCAAACGCAAACACAATGATATGTTTCGAGGTTCGAGCACCCTTGCTCTACATCCCCGCCTACACCACCGTGTAGGATTTCCAATCCACTATACCGTCCACCGAGGACTCCCACCGAGGGAACCTTCAACGAGAAGGATTTTTACAACAATGGAGTACCGAACTCCTCTCTCAAACAACCACCTCACAACCGAGGGGTAGGCCCGTAGCCAAACAACAACAACAACCAACACATCTACCGAAGAGGGTTTACAACCAAACTCCACCTCTCACTAGAGGGAGCAAACCAATCACCCGATCACCTCTACCTAAGAGGGATACAACAAGAATAAGGGTGTTTACAACAAGTGGTTCCAAAAATCACAAACTCAATCTCTCTTTCTTTTCTCTTTTCTTTTCCACAAAACAAGATCCTAAATAGATTAGGATAGGTGATAGCTCAAGTGTGGAAAACTAGGTGTTTTTGGAAACAAGCAACAAAGAAAAACTACTTGGGAAATCTCTTGAAGATGATAGAAAGTGAAATCCAATTCAATATCCCAAAAGCCTAATTTTCTTTGATTTTCCAAAAACCCAAAACAATAAAGATGAAATCTTTTTAGCACAAAAACTATTTTGAAAACTTATTTAAACACTAGAGAAACACTGAAATTTTTCTTCTTGAAAACCTTAACAAAACAGCCCAAGAGATGGGGTATTTATAGCCCCAATACAAAACTAGCCGTTAGAGCTGAGCTGGCAGCTCTGACAGGCAACGGTCGACCGGCCCGGTCGACCGCCAACGGTCAGAAATATGACCGTTGGGCAACTGCGGTCGACCGGCCCGGTCGACCGAAACAAACAGAGAGCACTGTAAGTGCTCCAGTCGACCGACGCGGTCGACCGTCCCAGTGCCTCAAAACGTGCACAGAATTGTGCACGTCGGTCGACCGGCCCGGTCGACCGACCTCAGCCTTAGTCTACTAGTCAGGCTACTAGTCGACTTGGTTGAAGCCTGGAACAAAAACTGGGTCAGAAAAACTGGAAAAATTATTTTATAAAAATCTTTTATCTTTTCTGAAAATCCCATAAAACTTGTTTTAACATTTTGTATTGAAACACAAACTTGTGATAAAAATTTCAAGACATATATCAATCATATCAATTCATTTTTGTGTCTTGCCAATTTTATCAAAACCAACACTTGTATTTTATCAAACTTGATTTTTCAACACATGAATAGGGACATCAAAATAAGCTTGTCTAGCAAGTTAAACCATGTATGTATAACTAGAATACATCTACTATACATATAAAACATGTAAACTTGTTTTGATCTACTAGTCATGAAAACCAAATCCAAAACATAAAAACGTGTGTGTTTGTGCACTTGAGCATATCATCTATACTAAACTTTACAAATGGATCTAAAATCATACTATCTAAACTATGAATACCTAAGTCTTCTTGACGATCTTCATCTTCAAGTAGACTTGCTCCAAAACTCCATCCATGGGCTAGGCAATGTGTGATCTTGACGCTTTGGCCCTAGAATGATCATGAAAAGCTTCTAAACACCTTGTTGAAGCTAATCACCAACTAATATCTTGGTTAATGATCTGAAACTTAAACAACACAAGATTATTAGTAAACATAACTACATGAGTTAATCATCATCAAAACTAGAGTGGAAGGCCTTTGGGCCAACAGAAGGGAATCAAAGGATTCAAGATCTGGGATTCTACGGACAGGAAGTTTATTTTCAGCAGAAATGTCACATTTGATGAGGCTTCGATGTTGAAGCCTAAGATCTCTCAGCAGGTGGAGATTATCAAGACCAAAGAAGTATCGCAACAGGTGGAGAATGATGCTAATCCACTATCTCTAGAAAGTTCAACATCTTTGAAGATCATGCCTAGGGTGACACAAGGTAATGATCAAGTAGCATAAGTAGATGCTGATGTTGGTGAGGATCAAGAACAGATCATGGGTGATGTTCTTAATTCTAGTGCAGTTAGAAGACCAAGGAGAAACACGCGTAAATCAGGTTGGCTCACTACAGATATGGTTGTTGCCTATGCTCTTCCGGTCGTTGAAGAGGCTATCCCGTCTACCTACAGAGAAGCTGAAATCAGTTCAGAGTCGAAGATGTGGAAAGATTCCATAGAAGAAGAGATGAAGTCTCTATATAAAAACGACACTTGGAACTCACAAGGTTGCCCAAAGGAAAGAAGGCAATTGGCTGTAAGTAGGTGTACGCAAAGAAGTAGGGATCTCTCAAAGAAGATATGGTGCGCTACAGAGCCAGATTGGTAGCAAAAGGCTATGCACAAAGAGAAGGAATTGACTGCAACGAGATATTTTCTCCTGTTGTAAAGCATTCTTCAATTTGCATCTTATTGGCTCTAGTAGCGTAGTACGAGTTGGACCTTGATCAACTTGATGTAAAGACCGCCTTTCTCCATGGCGATTTGGATGAGGAGATCTATATGTCTCAGCCGACATGGTTCAAGACTACAGGAAAAGAAGACATAGTGTGCAAGCTGAAGAAATCGCTGTATGGGTTAAAACAGTCTCCTAGACAATGGTTTAAGCGTTTCGACAGCTTCATCAGAGGAAAGAGGTACACACGTAGCCATTTTATGACCCATGTGTGTATTACAACAAGCTACCTACAGGAGAATATATCTATTTACTATTATATATAGATGATATGCTTATTGCTTCAAAGTCTAGATCTGCAATTGATACACTGAAAAGAGACTTATCTTCTGAGTTTGAAATGAAGGATCTTGGTGAAGTAAAGAAGGTGCTAGGCATGGAAATCACACGAGACCGAAGGACTGACAAGGTGAGCTTGACACAGAAGGGGTATTTGAAATAGGTACTTCAGAGGTTCAACATCGACAAGGGTACGAAATCTGTAAGTACACCACTGGATCCTCATTTCAAGTTATCTGCCACTATGTCTCCAAAGACTGTTGAAGAACGTGAGTACATGACTCGCGTCCCATATGCTAGTGCAGTTGGTAGTCTGATGTATGCTATGGTGTGTACACGACCAGATTTGTCACATGCTGTCTCCATGGTCAGTAGGTATATGCATGATTCTGGACATGGTCATTGGGAGGCAGTGAAGTGGATTCTAAGGTACATTAAAGGTACCATAGATGTTGGTTTGATATTCGAGAAGGATTCCACAGGGAAGCAGGACTGTATCGGATATGTTGATTCCGATTATGCTGGTGACCTTAACAAACGCCGGTCCACAACGAGGTATGTATTTACATTATCTCAAGCACCGATTAGTTGGCGCTCTATTCTACAGTCTACCGTTGCATTGTCTACTACAGAGGCCGAGTACATGGCCATGACGGAGGCTATGAAGGAGGCAATTTGGCTTCAAGGATTGCTTGATGACTTGGGGATTGATCAGGATCTACTGAAGATCAATTGTGATAGCATGAGTGCTATTTATTTAGCTAAGAACCAGGTATATCATGCACGGACGAAGCACATTTATGTCAGGTTCCACTTTGTTCGGGAGATTCTGGATGATGGTGATATTGAGTTACTGAAGATTTACATAACGGAGAATCCCGCCGATATGCTTATCAAGGTGGTGTCTGGAGTAAAGTTTACACATTGTAAAGCATTGCTCCATATCCTTCATATTGAATGAGCTTGTTGAAGCTCCTTTGGATGAACCACGGATGGCTTGATCCCTTGGGCAGGGTACGTAGGCAACCACACTGGTGCAGCCACTTTCGAGTCGACAGGTGCTATGTTTGCAGTTCGGCTCAGATTTGAGAAATCTTCACTGAGTTGGAGAATTGTAGGAAGAGGGAGGGAGGAAGTCGACAACGAGGAAGCCAAGGCAAAGGAACAGCAGCAGCAGACACCGGTTGACCGGGCGGTCGACCGGTGTGCACCACCATGCACAGGCCATTGCGATCGACCGCCCGGTCGACCGACTAACATGGCCTAACTCTCGGTTGGGCACGATCAACCGGCACGATCGACCGGGACTTGGGTCGGTCGACCGACTGGTCGGCCGACAGACGGATCTGGGTTGAATTTGGAAAGTGTTCTGAATTGGAAACGAGTCCAATTCAGAATCCGATTGCTCTAGGGTTCCTTGGGTATAAATAGAGGGGCAGGGCCCTCTTCTAGTATAATGCTTGCAATTGTATTGATTATCGAATCAATAAAGAAATCTGTCTTCTTTACCCCGAGGACGTAGGCAAAATTGGCCGAACCTCATTAAATCTTGTGTTTGGTTTTCTTCCATTGTTTTATTGTTCTTACTGTTGGTAGTTCTTCTCTATTGTATCTGTGGCTTAAGGGTTCCTCAAAGTGTTTATTGATCTACGCACAACAATGTCAACTGGGAATCGAAGTCATATTCTAATCCTCTCCCTACAAAAAAAAAAGGGTTAATTGGTGTTAGGTTCACTTTTTAATTAGAACCGTATGTTTGCAATTTGCAAGCTAATCTCCCCACGAGGGGGAAAAAAAGGTTTGCAGAGGGATCTATATTTTTATAGAAGGGTGTGGTTGTGCTTGTTCATATATTCTCTTGGTTGTTTACTAGCAAAATAAATAGGAAATCTTATGATCCCTGACTGTTGGAATCTGCATGTTCTAATGTTAGGAATCAAGAGCGCATCAGAAGTCTTACGAATCGTTTTATGACTAAGCATATAAAATATATGCACAAAAGTACACGAGATATTACCAAGAAGAAGAGAACCAGATTTATATTTTGCAGCTAAAATTACAGCAACAGAAAAAGTTATAATATAAAAAGTAACATATATGAGAGATACAATTAAGCTCTTTGCTTGATCTTCGTAATAAGGTTTTTATAACCTTGCTCTACATAAGAAAATACTCTCTTTGAATATCTTGAGTAGTTTGGATACCTGAGGGCTTGTTTGGATTGGATTGCAAAAAGTTGCTGAAAAGTTGGGATATTTTATGATTTTTGTTGGCCCCAAGGCTTTTCCAACTCTGCCTTGTATGTTTTGCAGAAAAACATTGTGGGAAACTGTCGATGATGTCATCGAAATGGGCATTTTGTTTTCACCGAAATGAGCATTTTGTAAACTCAGCGGATGTTTAGTGAAAAACTGACAGCATGAAGCTTATCATCAAATTTTCTCAAAGAAAACTTATTTTATGGGCTCCACTGTCTGTTTTTTCAAATCCTTTCTAATTCAAACAGTAGAGGGTTCCTCATCTTTCTCATTGGATATATATTCTTCCTTATTGGAATTCTCACCTAAAAACTTTAAATTAGGTTATAACCTTACATATATCTTAGATTCATCTCTTATTGTTGGATTTTAAACTATAAACTAACTCTTAATTACAGGTAACAAATAAGACCATATAGAACGGAATGGCCCTATTTCTCAACAAAAAAAAGAAGGCAAAAAAAAAAATAAATAAATAACATTAGAAGAACTGCAAACATCACAACTTTTATGCATTTTTCTTTAAGCTCTTTTTTTAGTAGTCTTAAATGTTTTAAAACACTTTGTTCTATAATGCAGATTTTGACCTTGAAATATGACTATATTGTAAAAATCTTCATATTCACCTTTAGCGCTAAAGTTAAGTCAATTTTTGAAGCAACAAACCGAATAATGTTTGAAATAACTTAGGTTCAATTTTGGCACAAAATGTTAAAAGTTAACAAATTGGATATTAGTAATCTCTATTTTCAAAAAAATTAATGGTAATATACCATAACACAAATGTACGCTTTTACAATCCATTAGTTTTTTTCATTATTTACTTATTGATGATAATATATTACTGGTGCAGAGTACATAAATCTCCACATTAGTCTACATCCAATTAATAAATTGCAATCTATTCATTTTATTTCAAAAGTGATAGTCATCACAAAGGGTGACGGGGAAACACTTTTTTTTTTTTAAAAAATAAAACTGTGAGGTAAGAACCCACTATTGGTATTTTGGATGTCTCACGTCTATTGGAGAAGATTACGCGACAAGGTGGAGGAAATTTCAAAAGATTCAGCAGGCAGAAACTTGCACAGACATACACAGGCTTAGTCTGTCGGCCGGTTACAATGGTTGTCGACAATTAAGCCCAGGCGGTCAACAGGCGGTTGACCGCGAGCCAAAAGAAACTGAGGATGACTAAATCTGTCGACAACTACATGTAGTTGTCATGTCACTATCCACCGTTGAGCATTGCATGTTGAAGACTTGTCGACAAGAGATCGACCACTGCTTCAACACAGACCGGACGTGTCTCAGTCTGTTGACAGGTGGACTCTGATCTGTCGATATCTGCGAGTATTTTCAAAATCTGAACTATTTTTAGATTTTGATTTTGAAGAGGTTATTGAATTTGTTCTTCCAGAAGCGATTGATTGGATGGTTATGATGATTTTGCTGAATATTTTGAAGGTCTAAGATTTATTCTAGATGTTTATAAAACCCCTTAGGTTGTGGGTTTTAAAGATGAGTGATTAATAGAGAGTTTTCCATCTTTTATTGAGAGTCTGAGAGATCCTAGAGAGAGATTCTCGTAAACTCTTATATTGCTTCTCAAGTTAATAAGATTTTCTCCTTCTCCTCCCTCAAATCTTTTGTTCTTTGATTTGTAATTTTCCTCTTGTGGTGATCAAGGATTTTGCTTGCTACTGTAGATCTCTCAGTGATTTCGCAGTTACTCTTATTACTTGGTGGTGTTTATCACAACACCCCCAGAGTTTCATTAACAAGAATTTAATGAAAAATCCTCAAGATAGAAAGGTACAAATTTGTATAAAAATACTCATACACAATTTGCTTATTCCTAAAAAGAAAAAAAAGAACAAACAGAAAAACAAAGCCACCAGAATGCCCTTCGCTCAGTCGTGGCGTCTCCCCTCCATCGTAGATGTGTCGTTTGCTGCTCTATCCTGTCCAATCCTAGGTCATACCCTCTGCTAACTTCATCACGACATTTGCAACACACATCTAGTAATCCCATGATCGTAGCCCCCATTACCGAAGATGTGGCATCCCCATTTACCGCACTTGCAATGTCTACAGCTCGGCATCCGCCCTTCCTCGGCTAGCCACCGTCGACACAGTATTTGGAGCTCTTGATCTGGTCATCCCGTGATCGGATCCCCCATTACTAAATTCACAGCTTGTCCCCACTATCGCAACTACAGCAAAAATTCGGTCATCTCCAGCCGGTCACCCCCACTCAAAATCGACCATCCTCGGCTGGATAACCCCACAAAACTCTCACCGACCCTTAACCGAATCGTAGAATTATGCAAAAAAACCCTTCTCTCACGAATCTCTGCAACCTCCTCGGAACTGAAGTTATCAGACCACATTCATGAAAAGATCCTTCAAGTTCGCGACGAAGCCACAGTAACATTTTACCAAATATCTGGCGCGCGAGGCTCGCCATAGCTGACTTGGGCCCGTAGTCGACTCGGGCCGAGCCCTTAAAGAACGCGCCCACGGCGCTCTTCATTGCATGAAGCTCGATGCACGTCATTGCCATGCGGCCTCGCGTAGTCAAGTCGGGCAAAGCCCATGAAGAACGCGCCCTTGCCGCGCTCTTCGACTCCAGAGGTCTTTGTCATCGCATTCTTCAACTTCTGAAGCTCTTGAACAAGGAATAGGGGGTCACCCTCAATCCGGACTCAATCCCAATGTAAAATGCGTTGAAGGCACACAACTCCCTCCCATAGACACCTGAACTCTGACTCAATCATAAAAGCATTTGATTAAGAAAATCCTACAGTAAGAAGGATCAGGCCATTGACGGTTACGACCTCGTCAAGCCCACTCACGCTGCCCAATCTAGCCATCGATGGCCACGACCTCGCGTAATGTGGTCGTCGATGTTTATGGCCTCGCCATCCAATTTGGCCATCGATGCCATCGATGGCTACAACCTCGATGGGCTTCGCCGAGTGATTGTTTATCAAAAGTGCATATTTTTAGTCACATTTTCATATTTATTTTTTATAAAATATTACTATTTAATTATTTTATTATTTAGTAATGTGCAGACCTTCATAATAAAAAAAGAAAAGAGACCAAGAGAAGCCCAAAAGATTATGAAATTAAAAGATAAATTGGGAAGATAAAGGAAACTTCTATTTTATCCTATATAAATTTGGATTTTAAGCTTAAATCAGTTTGAAATCTAGAGGAGAAAATGATAGAAAGAGATAAATTCTTATCCCAATTGAAATTAGAGGAGGATTTCTACTCAAATTCATTTTGCTTGAGCTACAAGTTAAAGATAAAGGGGGAGAGAATTGAAATTCAGTGTCGAATTCAGACTGGACACATTTTAATGTTTTGATCATATCTTTCTCTACAAAAAGTCAAATTCAATGATTAAGATGTTACAGAAAGAAGACTTAAAGGGATACAAGTCTCATATTGATCACTATTTCAAATTCAGTTATTGGATGAGTCATATTTAGCAATTAATACGCCAACTGGCTGCATACAAATTCAGAATTGAAATTCCTAATCCTATTTTGGAGATAAAAGATAAAATCAAGTTAAACTCATAATTTAAATAATACTTGATCCCCAAGGTAAGAAGAAAATGATATTTTCAGAATATTCTCTATTCAAATCGAAAGGACAAGGAGATAGCCTCCTCATTTTGATGTGCAACTTTATTTAGGACTCTCCCTGGATTCTACTATAAAAGCACATGTAGAGGCATGAGAAATCTCATCTCAGAAAATTGGGTTTAGAGTTTTCTTTAGATATTTTTCCTTTGGAATTTTCATTGTATTTTCGAGTTTTTAACTTTGAAGAGGAATATTTGTAAAGAGAAGAAGGCTTTTGTACTGGATCAATGACAATTCAATAAAGGTTCTTATTTTCTTTCCATATCTCTTTTGTTCTTTTAATTTGTATTCTTCAATTCTTATTTGCTTTATTTTATGCATTCTTTAATCACCGTGCCTTGTTTAATAATAAATATGAGCAACTAATTCTCTTCGTAGCTTGCTAATTTCTCCACCAACTAAGTCTAATTCTATAAGATGAATTGATTGAGTTCTATGCATGTTTAAAACCCTAGGATTAAGTTAAGATTCTTGAAGATTAGTTATAAATTAAGTTAAATTAGTTTTAGGGTTATACTATTTAATGGTTATTCTTAGTTTATATTTAGATACTTTGATAGCTTAATGTTAAGTCGAAAACGATTTTTCTAATGTTATACTTAGAAACTTTTAAAAAGTAATGTTTAATTTTATCTAGCGTACTTTAATTAGGGTTTACTTTCTATCTTACTTATCTTACTTGAATTTGAAGCAACACTGTAGGATTAATCTTTCTAGATTCAATATGATGTTTACTCTTCGTAGACTAGTACGTAGCTATGGTAGATGATTAGTGGGTTATGATCTCTCATTTTATTTGATTCAATTCTTTTATAACCATATGTTTGTTTCCAAGTTATACACAGAGAAACCGTATCGAAACGTTTCCATCGCATCTCTCCCTGCGGATCGACCCGTTTAGCTCTTGATGCAGCAGATTAATTGCAAGAAAATAGAAAAATTTCTTAACCTTAATATTTTTGTTTTTACTCTCTTTTCTTTGTCAATTAAAATTTTGGCACTATTGTCGAGGAGGGAACAATTTTCTCTATTAGCTAACCCTAATTTCTTTATTTTTGTGTGCAGGTTTAGAGAACAGGAAAATACTTTGCAGAAAATGATATATAAGTGATTGTGGGACTCTGCATTCGAAGCAGAGCCCTTAAACCCTCAATAGAGTCGCATAAACACGGCAACAGCCACGCAAACGCGGTTAGGTTGGGTTGATTACTAACCTGCTTTCTGCTGGGCTGCTTGAAATTTTCTAGACTATTTACTGCAATTCATAGTTTTTCTATTAGATAACCTTGCATATTTCTAAAAAATTAATAGTAACATATTTGTTGATTAACTTACTGTCTAAACTCTTGCATCGTAGGCACGTGTCTATTTTAATTAGTTAATTTCTGTTGATGAGCTGGAGACCAGGTATGTTCGTATTGCATCTAGACTAAGAAGTACCCTTGATTGATTCAAATTTGCTTTGAGTAAATTCTATCTATTTGTTTGTACACGTGCACTAATACATCTTAAGGGAGGTAGGAATCTCATTACCCTTCCTTGGCCCACAAACTATCATCCTAGCACTCACAACCTAACCCTAATTAAAAAATAACTAGACGTTTACCCTACGATTACTCGGAGTCACTAAAGGATTGACTAAAAGAGAAAGTTGTTAGAATCTAACTCTTTCCAAATAAGTGACTAGGTAGGAGATTGAGAGGAGAAACCTTAAAGGTTGGTGGTTTGGCTTAATTAGGCCCGTCGCTCTTGCGCGGATACCTCTTACCAATCTTGCCACCTATCTGGCCAATTAACTTGTGGTTACAGTCTGTGATTGAGGTGTACCTGCACAAAAATATAAAATTTCAGAACTTTTAAAATAATAGTGCAAGGTGCTTAATTCTATCGCTATTAACAAGTGGCTGTGCGGGTCGTGATTCACAAGGAGGGACTAGCGATGAAAGTTTTTTTTATCAAGTACTCTTTTAAGTTACATTCAATGGTTAAAGATCTTCTTTTAGTTCTTTAAAAGAAAAGAGAAAAATAGAGTTACAGTTGCGTTAAAAAGAAAGTGGTAGATTGAGAAGGTAGAGAAAATAGAAAATGATATATACAAAAAAATTGAAAAGAGCGATAAAATAGTTGAAAGATTGTGGTATTGGTGCACTAAACTAAAATGAAAAGAAAAGAAAGTAACCTAAAAAAACTTACTTTCCTCTTCGGTGCCTACTTACCTTTGACCTGTATCGACGATTTACCTTAGTTTGAAGGTGAGTGAAGTATGACAAATAGGATCTTCCCCATCCCCGATCTACACTACGAAATGAAGAGGCAAGCTACACTAGCATAGGAATGACTATCCATCACCATAAGCCATCAACAACACTTTCAAGGGTAAGACAACTTTGAGAACCGGTGTCACCCTCAGTACAAACTTATTCTCATTCCTCCATGAAAGTCTCCTCTCCTCTCAGTTACATAAAGAAAATAAAAATTGCATAAAAGAAAAAAAAAACCTAAGTTACAAACTACATTATAGCCTAAATTCTACTCTCTGCTTGGTCGTTCCCTTTGCCTTTGAGATTGTAGGTATTTATAGGAGAAATACAGAGGGTAGAGGAGCATGAAGATAGGGGAAGCTGGTTATTTCTGAATTTGAATCCTCTCCTTATCTTCAAACTTGATTTAATATGGATATTTAGTTCTGATCTGCAGCTTGTTAGCGTGTTGATTGCTGAATATAACTTATCAAATGATAGAATTAGAGATAATGATAGTTGTAGCCCTTTAAGTCTGCTTTCTAAATCATTTTTAATCATCAGATTTGAGTTTCAGTAGCAAAAGTTATGATTCAAATACTAAAATATATTCAGTCAGAATCTGAGTCAAAATTGCTTCATCTCATCCGTTGATCTGCTCTCTATCTATTTATCCCTTTAGATTTTAAATTTAGACTCTGTACTTGATGTTATCCTTGGTTGATTTTTAACTTTAACCACTTGATTCACCAAAAACTGAATTTAACCAACTGGATTTGGGATCATCCTCCTCTAACCAAATAGATCTAGTTAAATCTAAATTTAACTGATATTTATTTGATTTTATTCTCTTTCTCCCCATGATTATCTTCTGTAAAATAGATATTTAAGATATGAAATTTAGCAAATTTATTATATGATAAATGTGAAAATGTAATAAAGAATAATGCAGTAAATGTGTAATCAGTCTGCAATATAACTCCCGCAGATAATCTACAGTTAGAAGTCATTTAGGTCCGAGTTAACCTTAGATTAGGATTGAATGATTTTGATTGACTGGGTGATCTTATTTTTATTATACATCTAGGCTAACCAAAAATAAATCACCACTAAAAAAAATAATATTCCCCATGGCCAATCCAAATTCATTTGGGTAAAATTTATTTTATAACCAAATCTATCTTTCCATCCACCAACCTCTTTCCTGAATTTTCATGACTATCCCCAATCACCCTCTCATCTTTTACATCCTATCCTATCATTTGATGCAATTATTGTAATAATCCATCTCATTCCTTAGAACAGTGTCCCTCGATAGGGTATTCCTTAGGACTAGGTTCAATAAATTTCATGCATTTCAAGGACCTACGAGCGAACCCTATCCATCATATCAATTAGAATTCAATAACATCATGAGGACACACAAACTTCACACCAAATGCTAAGTGACAATATTTTGCACTCGGTCCACCTAGAGATGATGGCTAATGAGTTGGCGGTTGAGCAAGAGGAGGGTTCATTTTCTACTCAACCTGTTCTTGATCCAAAACCAAATAGTCCTATGTAAATTAAGGAACACATCAATCGAGACAGAATGAAAAAAGTCCAAAGGAGGAACCCATGTCAATTCTAGATCACATTCGTCTTCATGAAGAAAACGAGTTCAATAATGTAGATAAACCCAATGAGAAAGTATGCATATTAAATGACTATCGTCGATTTACAAACTGATTAAAGATTATTTGGTCAAATATATACCTCGTAGGGAGCATGTTGAGTCGTATAGTGAGGATAAATATGATGATGAATCTTTGTTATTTAGATGAAGTGTTTCAAGATGATTTGGATACACATACACCTCTCAAAGAGAAAGTTAAGTTATATTGTGAGGATGTTTATGAAGATAATGAGCCTCTATTTCTTGATAAATTGTTTAAAGATGAGTGCAATCATAGTAGTGAGAAAACGTTTGTTAAGAATGTTATAGCTAGAGTTCCCCTTGAGAGAAAGAAGCTTGATTTAAGTTTCTTCAAATTCAATGAATCAACTAATAATCAATCGTTTGAAAACATAACTTAAGAACATCAAATTGACAAAAGCCTTCAAAACCTCCTCGAAGATGAACTTAACTGTTTAGATGAATTGATTTGGGATGCTTTGTTTAGTTATATACCTCCGAAGGATATGGTTAATCCAAGTTTTGAGGAGAATATGAGAAAGAGCTGAAAATTTTAGGTATTCATATTATTTATGTGCCAACTATAATATATAACGAGGATGAATTTGTGAAGAGTGGTGGAGGAAAGAAGAGTAAGAGGAAGTTAAGGAAAGTGATAAACAAGTTAGAGAGGATAAACACAAAGCTGACAAAAAGATTGACCTCTCCAATTTTACTAGTAAAGAGGATACATTGGGATGATGAAAAGCGAGCTCGAGGGAAAAAACCACGCAAATTGGTAACATCACCCCTTTTACACTTTATTTCATGCATTCATACATTTCATTCATACATTGAGAACAATGTATGAGATAGATGTGGGAGGGGGTTTACTAACATACTAACATACATTTTTACTAACATAAAAATCTCAAAAAAAAATTCTTTTTTTTCTTTTAAAAACTTTTTAAAAAAGAAAATAATATTTTGACTTATTTTTTATAAATAATTAAGTTAATTTTAAGGATTGGGAAAACCATAATTAGGACTTCTTATACTTGGTCAAAATAAGGTTATTTGCTTGATTTCTACTATTAAGAGAAAATTGGAAAAGTAATTTAGTCCTGATTTTTACCTTGATGAAATATGCATACTTTATACATTTACACACTTAGGATTCAAAACAAAGATTGTTGCGCCTTAGAAATATGTGTGTGTGTGTGTGTGTATACATATATATATATATATATATATGTATATATATATATATGTATATATATATATATGTATATATATATATATATATATATATATATATATATATATATATATATATACATGTATCTATATATATATATATATGTATCTATATATATATACATGTATCTATACATATATATATATATATATATATATATATGTATATATATATATGAAAAATAAAACAAATCTAATTATTGATTAGCTAGGTGCTTTGGTCTAAAAAAGCCTTGGTATTTACGCGAAAGGTAATTAGGTAAGTTTGATATATACATACATACATACATACATACATATATATATATATACACACACACACACACACACACACACACACACACACACACGTATATATATATTAACACATCTAATAATCAATTAGTTAGGTATTAGGGCTTCAAGAAGCCTTGATACTTACACGAAAGAAAATTAGATGAGTAATATATATTAAAAAAGTGCTTAAAGGGCAACGAAGTGATAATCTTCGAACTTCTTTCAAAAAAAAAAGAGAGAGAAATTTATGTATATTAAATATATAAGGCATAAGAGTTGAAATTGAAGAATCCCGAGTCACAAAAAATTCACGATCACAAAAATGCATATGACAGGGTAAATAATAGACTAAGTGAGAAATTCAGTTTTAATCTTTACCTAGACTGATTACAAATTTTCAAATAGAGACTAAGTATAGGAATGAATAATTTGGTGATTCTAAGACTTATAGATTAACTTGATTTTTACAAAAATATTTCAAATATTTTCTCAATTTCAAAAAATAATTTTTCAAAAATACTAACACTTTGTTTTTCTCTCTTTTATGGATTTTGTGGGTGTAATTCATTGAAAATACTCACAAGATAAAATTCGTCCTCTAAAGCTAAACTAGGGGTTTAACAGCTTATTTGACGTGCTAAGTGCAACCATGATTCCTACAAAAGTAAGTTAGTTTAGATTAAATTAGTTTTTTTCCCTTCTTATTGTTTCACTCGAGGATGAGTAAACTATAGGTCTAGGGGTGTGATTGTTCATCAAAAGTGCATATTTTTAGTCACATTTTCATATTTATTTTTATAAAATATTATTTAATTATTTAATTATTTAGTAATATGCAGGCCTCCATAAAAAGAAAAGAAAAGAGTCCAAGAGAAGCCCAAAAGCCAAAAAGATTATGGAATTAAAAGATAAATTGGGAAGATAAAGGAAACTTTTATTTTATCCTGTCTAACTTTGGATTTTAAACTTAAATTAGTTTGAAATCTAGAGGAGAAAAAGGATAGGAAGAGATAAACTCTTATTCCAACTGAAGATGGAGGAGAATTTGTACTCAAATTCAAGTTGCTGGAGCCACAAGTTAAAGATAAAGGGGAGAGAGTTCAAATTTAGACTCGGATCCAGACTGGACATTTTTTAGTGTACTGATCATAACTTTCTTTATAGAAAGTCAAATCGATGATTCAAGTTGCTACAGAAAGAAGAATTAAAGAGAAGTCAAATCGATGATTCAAGATGCTACAGAAAGAAGAATTAAAGAGCTACAAGCTTATATTGACCACTATTTCAAATTCAGTCATTTGATAAGTCATATTCAGTAATTAACATGCCAAATAGCCTAGATCTGGATGGGTCCGGCCAAAAACTCAACCCCAAGGCCGGATTTGGCCGCCTCTTGCCCTGATCTGGCCAGATCTGACCACGCTAGGAAAAAAAGAAAAAGGAAAAAAGGGGTTTGGATCTTGCAGGGTGTTAAAGGGAGAAGGAGGAGGAAAGGAGGTCGGCAATGATTTCCTCCTTCCATAGAGATTTGATCATGTGTGAGAGAAAGTTAGGGGGAAGAAAGAGGAGAGAAGAGACCTTCTGCTTTGCTTTATGTGAAAACACATTCTAGTTGTTCAACATTACAATTGAATCTAAGTGTAACCAGGACCTAGCAAGATATCCATATCACTCGGCTTGTTCGGTTTGCTACAAGTGAGAGGAAAAGGTGCAAGTGAGAAATGGGGATGGAGAAATGAAAGTGAAAATGTGAAATTGGGATTTGTGCAAGTAAGTTTTTCAGTGTTTGATTGTAATGTGATAGTGTAAGTGAAAAGTAAATTGTGTTTTCTAGTGTTTAGTTAGTAGTATGGAAGACTAGTAGAAAAGTTGACCACAAAATTAACTGTTTGGTGATTTAAGTAAATACCAATATTATTAAAATAAATCTTATATTAGAAATTAAAATGTATAATAAATTTGTCAATTAAATATTATATAGTAATAAATTTGATATTTTTAATATTTAAAAATTATATATTTAGAATACAAGTGAGATTTACATAACCACAAAATTAATTGTAGCACCCTGTAAGTGGGAAAATGGTAGTGTAAAAGGGAAAAAGAAATGTGAAAGGGAAAAAGAAAATGGGTTTTTCCATTTCTGATTTTTTGGTTAAAAACAAATAAGGGAATGGAAAATGAGTTTTCCCACTTCCCATTTTCATTTTTCTAGTTGAATCTAAACATTAGAAGAAAAAAGTTGTTGTGAAAGTGTCAAGTTTATAACACAAAAGACGACTAAAATATAGAAAACAGATGCACAAGTTATAAAAAAGGTCATATAAATAATACATAAAAATGCTGACATCTAAGTTCTAGTGATGATATATCGCACTGGAAGTGGTGCCTAAGGTATATTTTAGTCAAAACCTGTACACAGATTGTTTAATGGCTGAGAACTTTACAACTGTCCCAACTAGGCTCATTTGGAAGAGTAAAGTTTCCACAAAATTAAAGTCTTTTTGTGGCTTATATATGTAAGAGGAAGGACTTTCTTGACGACGATGAATAAGAACAGAGCAGATCAAAAGAAAGAAATAAGATCACAGAACTATCAAAAGATAACACACAGAAAATACTAGAAATTACGTGAAAAACTCAAAATAAGGAAAAATCACACAGTCGCTCACAAATCTACTATTATCGAGAGATTACAGGGAGTTAAAGAAGACCTCACACAACCACTCTTTACAATATCTCTAGGTTTTCACCATACATCACACACACCCTAATTACAACGCATCTCTTTTTATAGAGAAAACTAGTGTAGCACCCTGATCCCACGGATACGGAGACACTACTACGACGTACATATGCAGGGCGATGATATCATCACGTATGTACGCTAAGCATCAATACAATATAGGAATCAGAGTGCGAAAATACGTGGTAATATACATTCCAATACAAAAGTACAAGTACTCAGTCATCACAGTCTGTGACATAATATTACATAAATATTATATCACCAGGAAGTACAAGTAGACTGTACAAGGTACAAAGATAAGAACTCACGAGCTGAAAGAGAGAATCTCACAAGCGGAAAAAGATAGGATGAAGCTACGGTTGATCCACCTGCTCCTCGAAGTAGGCCTGATCCTCAGCTGAAGGGTCCACCTCAGTCCAAACTGTAAGATCTGAACATGCAAATTCAGGGTTGTTAATATGCAACCCAGCGAGTACAAAAAGAAACCAAGTGGCAAGTATAAACGAAAACAAGTGCATCAGGTCAAGCATTATGTACTCAAATCAGCAAGCATGAAATAACTACAATAAATAGTGAAGTATGAAAATGACAGTAGAATTTATGTGGCATGATACAAAAGCAAGTGTAGCAGGTCAAGTGTTAATGTAAGGCCCCGATCCCGCAGGTACGGGGACGTTATGGCGACGTACATACGCAGGGCGAAAAACCCTCACGTACGTACGCTAAGCCTCAGTACAGGAAATAACCTCCATATATACACGAGTTCCAGCATGAAATAAGTACAAGAATACCTGCAGAAAGAGGTTAGTGATCATAACAGATATGGAAACAGGAATAAATGAGATACAAAAATAAATCACCATGATACCTATGAATGGTCTCGATGAGGAGTCTCCTATGTGAATCCAATGAACTATCTGACTATCTGACAAGACGATAATGCGGATCTCCAACCTGGGCACGAAAACCCAGGGTCGTCAGAAAGCGACCTAGTGAGTGGTAAAATGAAGGAGGCAGTAATATAAACTATAGTAATACAAGCACGATATTAATATATAATATATGATGTTGTCTTAGCGATACCATACAATAAGCACATAATAAGCAGTAGAAATATATAAATATGTCATCTTTTACTACCATCAGTACCTAGCATGTTATCATCGGGTCATGTCTATAGTCATATCTAGTTTTATATATAAATAATGTTGTCTAGTGGTGACGTGATAGAAATGAACATGCTAGTGGTGACGTGATAGAAATGAACATGCAGATGGGCATATGCAATATAAACATAATACGTGGTTGTACATAGACAGAAATGATGTCTGCAAGGTATACAGAAAACAGAATATATGCACTGAAGAGTATACATATACATGAGTAGTATGCCACCACAGAAAGTGTAACATGTACCAGGTAAAGTAACAATGTATACATGTAACATGATAGCGGAGTATCAGGAACAGTAACAAGTACAACCAAATAATAGTATACATGTATCAGGCAAGTCATGTTATTTATACAATAATCACAATCAGTATCACCTGGCATTTTAATCAATCTCTTCCAGTGTCGCATACCACTGGCAGTCCATACTGGAGCCCGCACTCCAGTCGAACTCATCCGGACATGGCATACGGGTACCATTATCCAAACGAGAGAGTGACCAAATAACAAGTGTTCCTGATGTCACGATTGTTGGTTATTAAATGTATCATGTACTGGGTCTGCATAGTAAGTGCACTGAGGATGCCTCCATCATGCCGACACCCTCGATGTGGGATTCTAGAGGTGGCCCCCACGGATTCAAGAGGTGGCCCCCACCATGTCTGTGGTGTGACACTTTGTTCCGTGTGGCACTTAGTTCCACACACCATGTGCCGGACGCCAGCATGACCGTGCGTATAACGAAAATACCATATATAATAAGAATACTGAGTCTGGTCAGGAACAATATCAATAACAAGAACACCGGAGACATCCTCGTCACCCAACACCATACGGAGTGAGGATTTTAGAGGTGGCCCCCACGGATTCAAGAGGTGGCCCCCACCACGGATAGGTGTGATGTGGCACTTTGCTCCGTGTGGCACTTAGTTCCACACATGTTCCACTGGATGCTGGCGTGACTGTGCTAATAACTGGTGTACCAGAATACAAGTATGAACTATACAGTATATCGAGTACTGGAACAGTGCATGGTACAAGTAATACGAGAATAGAACATGCGCTAACAGGATAACGGGAAACGGGAAACAGTAGATGTGGGATGGCACACATCGCATATCAACAGCTCATATATCCAGTAACGGGAATATCAATATCAATAACGGGAAATATTCATGTAACGGGCATACAGGAAGATACATGCAACAATAATACATGCAATATGAACGGTGATCTATATGACAAGAATATAAACACAAGCAATGCATGTATACCGGAATATATAGATAACAATGATTCATGAACATGCTATAATAGTGTCACGTGTATCAGTGACCTAAAATAACAGTATCTAGTGTAATCGGTAATTATCCTACATGCCATGTTCAATGTACTAGAATGTTCGTGTAATGATAATACGAGTGCATTTAGGACTGGTGTACAGTGTGAGTCTAGTAATGGTGATCATACCATATATCCCTATTTGTAATAATTATTACCATATTATGAATAGGATCAAGAGCACAATATTATTAATTTTCCCGATATTTAAATAAGTCGTCTATCGTTTATAATAACCCAAGAATTCTATTTAATGCTATTTACAGAGATATTGATGGACTGATAAACACGACTTATTAGTTAAAGTAATCTATCAATTGAATTAAACATGATAACTATAATTTATAAAAGAAAACACTCACAAACTAGCCATGGGAAGGTAGCTCTCTTTCCCATGATCGCAACGGTTCCAGAATCGTCCAAATCGGAGTCCGGATGCTCCCGATATCGCCCGAACGCTAACAGTAATAAAAATGGATTAAATATGTAATTAAAAATAATTCAATTGCAATTAATAAAAGTAACAAGGGGTTTTCTGCAAATTTACCTTTATTTAATTTGGATGCGGGTATGGGTGGTAAACGGGTCGGGTCCAGATCCATAACCCAAACCCGTTACTTAAATGAAATGGGTACTGGGTTATTGGGTTTCAAGTTATCCCAATAGGGTTAACGGGTTTGGGTTCTACCCAAACCCAACAAAGGGAACAACAGCAACAGCGACAGCAGCTACTGCTGCCGCTGCGCTCTGCCGCGGCTAGGCCGGCCAGCGGGTGCTGGCCGGCCGTGCGGCCGTATGTCAGGCCGGGAGAGAGAGAATGAGGAGAGAGAGAGAAAGAAAGAGAGAGAGAAGAAAAACATGAAGAAGAAGAAGAAGAAAAAGGGGAAGAAGAAAAGGAGGGGTGGCGGTGGCGCCGGCCGGGCTGGGGCGCGGCCTGGGGGTCGCGGCCGGCGGCGGCGGCCGCTGGCGACGATTCGGACCTCTCCCCTGGGGGCTACACAGAGAGAGGGAGAGAGTGTGGGGGAAAGAGAGGGAAGAGAGAGAGAGAGAGAGAGAGAGAGAAAGAGAGAGAGAGAAATTAGAGAGAAAGAGAGAGTTAGGGAAGAGAGAGAGAGGAAATTGTTTTGAAAGAGAGAGAGAGAGAGGTAGTATGTAAAGGAGAGAGAGTCGGTTGGGTTAGGCGGTGGGAAGTTTGGAGAAGGGTGGAGAAAAAGAAAGAAGAAAAGAAATAGAAAAGAATTAGAAAAAGTAATTTAAATATTATTTTAATAGGGTTAAATTTTGACTAGCTCCGAACGATGCCCAAAAATTACAAAAAATAGAAAATATTATCCTGAGACGTAATGTGAAAACAGTTTGAAGAAATTCAATCCGATTTATAAGTTAAAAATTCTGGAGTGTAGCGCCGATACTGAGCGACACCGGTTTGGCCCGATTTTTGATAAATTCAGAAAAATCTCCAAAAATACCCTAGCGTAGATCATATGATTCTAAGACACATGATGAAAGTGAATTCTCAATATACAACTCTATTTGTGAATTAAAAATCGGAGATCCGATTATCGGTGTCGGTCGACACCGACTAAGGAGATTTTCTAACATAATTCAGAAAAATTTCAGAAAATTCTAAAAAATCTAAAATATTAGAAAATGATATTTGAAACTGAAATCAACTCAGTCTGACTACCAGAAAGGTAAAATCAATATTATACGTCGTATCGTTTACTGATACTGTGATATGTATATCAGGGATCAGGGGATTACAGTTAAGCACTCATATCAGCAAGCATGGAATAACTACAATAAATAGTAAATATGGAAATGATAATAAAATTCATGAAGTCAATTATCAAGTTATTATTAAGGCTCGTTCAATTTATATATTTCGGTATATGGTCCATACCATATACCTCCGCATACAAGTCGAGCGAGATTGGTTATTGAAAATTGATGGGGATCGACAAATCATATTTAGAGTGAGTCCCGGCATGGTACCGGGACTTAGTATACGCCCGAAAAGGAATAGAGTGTCACCGCTCCCCAAAGGAGTATACCCCGAGGATTACGGCACACCCGGCAGGCAGGCAGGGGGTTGGGGTGTCAGTACACCCCACGAAAGAGCCTGGTGGCCTCCAATCGAATCTCAGGTATTAGTTGTACAATATTTGTATGGCCACCATAAAAACAAAAGCTATATCGGTACCCATCAATTTCTTCCGTCCCGGTGTAAGTTGTTTAATTATTATAGATTGTCTAATGATAATGTCCACAGGGTATTCGCTAAAGTCTAATATCCATGGCTATCCTATTACGGGGATCAACAGGGGTATACTATCAGGAGCATAATGCCAGGAGTCTCCCTGTTTCAGGGGTTCAAGTATAAGGAGCACAGGAGTTCAGGAGTACCAAATATCTCGTAACAATATAATAATCATGTCAAGTCCCCGTAAAAGTGATAGTCATGAATATGCCATATAATACAGGTATCAGGGGTAATAATATCCGGTCAGGTGTCACAATATCAGGTCAATGTGCTTGTACCATGTGAAAGTGTGTCAAGTGAGTGTTCGCATGTGTCATATATCAGGTGTCAAGATCAGGTGTCAAGTATGACATATCAAGTGCCGGTGTCAGATATCACGTGTCAGAGATCAAGTGTCAAGTATCTACATATCAAGTGCCGGTGTCAAATAACAAGTGTGGTGGAGCAGGTATCAAGAATAACATATCATGTACTAGTGTCAGATATATAGTATCAGAGATCAGGTGTCAAGTATATACATATCAAGTGTCGGTGTCAGATATCACGTGTCAAGTATAACATGTCAAGTGTCAGTGTGAATACAGAGTACAACATCATATATTAACTTGTACAACAAAGTATCATGTATTAAAAACTACAGTAGCAATTATTAGGCATGTTACAGTAGTAAAAAGATGTCCACATATCAATATATCATGTTATAAACACCAGAGTAATAGTTTTTAAACATAATACAAAGTACTTGCCTAAAATCAGAATGCAATACCGAGAAAAATTCGGGAAGTCCGCTAACACGCGCGAGCGTGCTATTAGCCCATATTTTAATATATATATTATAAGTATTAGAGAGAGAATGAGAGAGGAGAGAGGGGGGAGAGTGAGAGAGAGAGAGAGAGAGAGAGAGAGAGTGTGTGTGTGTGTAGGATATGTTCAAAAGGAAAAATAAGGAAATAAAGGAGAGGGGTATGATGGAAAATATGAAGAAGTAATTAGGGGTTAAAGAGGGGTAGAAATAGAAAGGGAGAAAAAGAAAAGAAATAAAAGAAAGAAAGAAAGAAAAGAAAGAAGAAAGGAAGAAGAAAAGAAGAAGAGAGGGAAGGGGAATGGTGACCGGCAGCCGGCCACCCACCAGCGGCCCTGGGGCGGCGGTGGCGCCGCCGGAGGTGGGGGGACGGCGCGCCTAGCCCGGGGAGGGAGAAAGTTGGGTGGTGGAGCTATGTTGGCATTTTGTTGTTGTATTTGGTGGTGATGGTGGTTGTGGTGGTTGTTAGAGGTGGTCGGGAGTTGGAGGAGGAGGAAATGATGATCGGGTGGTTGGAGTGGAGGAATTGGTGGAGTGGGTGGTGAATTTTGAAGAAGAGGAGGAGGAAGAAGTTATAGGTTTTGTTGAAATTGAAGGAGGAGGAGTGGTGGTTGAATGTAAGGGAGGTGGAGGAGAGAGGTGTGGAGGAGGTAGCGCCAGCGGCTAGGGGGTGGCAGCGGCACAGGTGGTGCAGGTGGTGGCGATGGTGGAGGCGGCGGTTGTGGGTGGTGATGTTGGTTTGGAGAAATGAAATGAAGGAGATAAGGAAGGAGAAGGGAAAGAAATTAAAAAGAGAAGAGAGGGAGAGAATGGGAGATGATGGGGGAGGGATGGGCTACTGTTGCAGCCCATCATGCCGCTACTGCAGGCGTTGACAGGAAATGGGAGGGGGTGCAGGGCATGGGGAAGTAAGGGAGAAGAAAAAGAGAAAAAGAAAGAAAAAGGAAAAAAAATAAAGTAAAAGAAAAGAAATAGTAAAAAAATAATAAATAAATAAATTATTAAATAATTAATTTAATAGAATATTCTGAGAGTATAAAGTACATGAGTGGAGAAGGAAAAAGCAAGAAAAGAAGAACGGTAAATAATATTATTATTATTATAGGGTAAAATTTGACTGTTTCAGAAACTTTTCAAAAATTTTGAAAAATAAAAATATTATTTTAAGATATCTGGTGAAATTAGATTTGAGAAATTCAATTTAGTTTTCAATTAAAAATCTTAGAATCTTCTGGCGGTATCTGTCGACACCGGAATCGGTCAAATTTTGATATATTTAGAAAAATCTCAAAAATATATTTAAATAGAAAATAAAATTCTAAGAATTAATGTGAAAGTTGTTTCTAAAAATTCAATTCCGTTTGAAAACTAAAATCTGAGAATCGGTCAGCGATGCCAATCGACCACCGGTTTTGAAGATTTTGCAGAATAATTCTGAAAATTTTCAAAAAATTATAAAAAATTTAAAATATTAGAAAACAGTATTTGAAACTAAAATCGATCAAATCAGACTACCAGAAAGGTCAAATCAGATAGCATGCTGGTATCGGGTTCCCGGTCCAAGTCAGGGCTGACTCTAGGTCTGAGAATCCAGATCCGACATTAAGTAACATAGAAATCACAACCCAAAAATAAATACTGGAAAAAAATTAAAACAATATGGTCAAAAAAATTTGGGACACATATCGGGTACGTATCTCGGGAACGAGGTGCTATAATCTACCCACCTAGCAAAAATTTTGTCCTCGAAATTTCGATAAGGAAGGAGATGAACATGGAAATAAGGATTGATAAGACTAGAGATAGAGTTCATGTGAAAAATTATCACTCAAGGCTTGAATAGATGTGGGTAACGGTCACGAATGACATCTTCTCGCTCCCAAGTTGCTTCTCCCGCACTATCCTTGTTCCATGAAACTAGCACCAACGGGATGGTCCGATTCTTCAGGGTCTTGACACTTCTGTCCATTATAACCGTTGGTTGCTCAGTATATGACAAATCTGACTGCAACTCCAATTCTAAATAATCCAATACATGGCTCTCGTCCCTAATATATCTTCTCAGTTGTGATACATAGAACACACTGTGTACTCCTTCCAGTGATGGCGGTAGTGCCAATCTGTAGGCCACTTCTCCTACTCGTTCCAATATCTCAAACGGGCCTATATACCTTGGACTCAGCTTCCCATGTGCACCAAATCTGATCTCTCCCTGGTCGGAGATATCCTCAGAAACACATGTTCTCCCACCTGAAACTCCAAAGGTCTTCTATTTGAATCTGCTCAAGTCTTCTGTCTGTCCTGTGCTGCACGAAGGTGCTCTTGGATGGTTCTGATCTTGTCCACTGCTTGTACTATCATATCCGGTCCCAAATATCTTCTCTCACCAATTTCATCCCAACACAATGGTGATCTGCATCTCCTGCCATATAGGGCTTCGAACGAAGCCATCTTGATGCTCGTCTGATAGCTGTTATTGTAGGAAAACTCTGTCAAATATAGATGGTCTACCCACGATCCCTTGAAGTCTATCATACATGTCCTCAACATGTCTTCTAGGATCTGTATGTTCTGTTCGGATTGCCCGTCTGTCTCTGGATGATAAGATGTTCTAAACTTCAGACGGGTCCCCAGACTCTCTTGAAGGCTCTCCCAGAAGCGAGATCTGAACCTCGTGTCTCTGTCCGACATGATACTAACTAGAACTCCATCCAGTCGAACTATCTCTCTCATGTATTTATCTGTCAGAAGCTCTGTACATTGTCCCACTCTGAATGGTATGAAATGTGCTGACTTAGTGAGACGGTCAATAACTACTCATACTGCATTGTTCCCCTTTGGACTGCGGGGTAGCGTGGTGACAAAATCCATTGTAACATGCTCTCACTTTCATTCTGGCATTAGCAAAGGCTGAAGTAATCCAGCTGGTCTCTGGTGTTCAGCCTTCACTTGTTGACTCACTAGACACTTCGTCACATATTGTGTGATCTCTCTCTTCATCGCATTCCACCAGAAATGTTACTTCAGATCCTGATACATTTTTGTTCCTCCAGGGTGTATAGAATAAGCTAAGCTGTGGGCCTTGGCTAAGATCTTCTGTCTAATCTCCCCTTGAGGTACACAAATTTTGTTCCTGAAATAGAGTGCACCCATCAGTATGTATGCGAACATCTGACCTCAGCCCTGCTTCCACTTGCTCTGACTTCAGCAATCTGGGATCTTCTTTCTGTGCTTCTCTAATTTCTTCCATCAATGTTGGCTGGATTTGAAATGCCATCAACTGCACAGACCCACTGACCCTCCGAATCACCATCAAGTCTAGCCGCCTTATCTCCTTGAGTAACTCCTCTTGTTGAGTGAGCAGCACTACCATGTTGGCTTTAGGTCTTCTACTCAGGGCATCAGGTACCACATTAACCTTACCAGGATGGCCCTGCAGATTTTTATCATAATCTGCCATCAACTCGAGCCATCGCCTCTGCCTCATGTTCAATTCCTTTTAGGTGAAAATATATTTCAAGCTCTTATGATCGGTGTAAATCAACACTCGGTCACCTAGTAAGTAATGTCTCCATATCTTCAACGCAAAGATCACAGCTGTCTGCTCTAGATTATGCGTTGGGTAGTTCTTCTCATGTGATTTTAATTTCCTGGATGCATAAGCGACTACATGTCCACGCTGCATCAATACACATCCAAGACCCTTCCCTGATGCATCATGTATACAACCATTCCTCCTGTCCCTGAGGGCGTCTTCAAGATTGGAGCTGAAATCAACTTGTTCTTCAACTCCTCAAAAGCAGACGCATACTCCTCAGTCCATACATACTTCTCTTCCTTCCTGGTAAGCCTGGTCAAAGGAGCTTCAATTTTAGAGAAGTTCTGCACGAACCTTTGATAATACCCAGCTAATCTGATAAAGCTCCTGATCTCTATTGCTGACTTTGGAGTTAGCCAATCCTTCACTGCCTGAATCTTATTGGGATCTACTGAGATTCCTTCCTTAGAAACAACATGGCCCAAGAATGCTATACTCTCTAGCCAGAACTCACACTTACTAAGTCTGGCATGAAGCTGCTCAAGTTGGAGCGTCTGTAGTACAACCCTCAGATGCTCTGCATGCTCTTCTTTACTCTTAGAATAGACCAAATATCATCAATGAACACCAACACAAACTTATCCAAATAGGGTGAGAAGATTCTATTCATCAAGTCCATAAAAATTGCTGGGGCATTTGTTACTCCAAAGGGCATAACTAGGAACTCGTAATGACCATAGCGAGTCTTAAATGTCATCTTCTGGATGTCTTCTTTCTTCACCTTCAACTGATGGTACCCTGACTGTAAATCTAATTTTGAGAACACTTAGGCCCCATGAAGTTGATCAAAGAGATCATCAATCCTCGACAAAGGGTACTTATTCTTAATGGTGACCTTGTTCAATACTCTGTAATCAATACACAATCTCTTGCCACCATCCTTCTTGTTTGCCAACAACAATGGTGCTCCCCAAGGTGAAGTACTCAGTCTAATTAGACCCTTGCTCGAATACTCATGTAGTTGTTCCTTCAATATTTCCAATTCTATTGGTGCCATCCGGTACGATGCTTTAGAGACGGGAGTCACCCCTGGAATAATGTCAATAGAGAACTCCACAACTCTGTTTGGTGAAGTCCTAATATCTCCTCAAATACATCTAGGAATTCATTCCACACTGATACCGTCTTCTTCTTATCTTTAGCAGTGGCACAATCCAGTTGATCTTCCTTCCTGAGAGACTTGCGCTCTCCAATGAAATGAAACTCTGGTTGTGTGAAATTCTGAAGATCACTTTCTTGTTTCGACAGTCGATCACTGCATTATACTTGCTAAGCCAAGTCATGCCTAGAATCATATCGTACCCTCCAGTGTCCAGTACGAACATGTCAGTTTTCAACTTTCTATCACATAGCTCCACAGTGCACGCTTTGCAAATTCTGTTAGTAATGACTACCCCATTCCCCTTACTAATTTCCCATTGGTCACTGATTGGTAGTCAAAAGTGCATTTTTATCATAACATTTACCATCACATTTTCATATTTATTCATTTAATTCTGCACAATTATTAATATTTTATTATTTATTGTGTGCAGGCCTCGAATTATTATTTTAATAATAATAAAGCTTAATGAAGCCCAAAGCCCATATTTGAAGCCCAAGTGTAAAAGTGCAAATATCAAATTGTCAAAATGCAAATTATGCTAGGGCTAAAGTTGCAATTATTAAAGATGAGGGAAGGATAGAATTCTATCCAACCCTAAACACTTGCAGGATGAGGATAAAAGCCCAAGATAAGAAGGAAATTCGTGGATAGAAGATTTGGGATATTTGAGATCAAGGTAACTTGATTACTAAGTTATCTCGAAATCCCAAGATGAAGAGCCAGGATCACACTTCCAGAAGTAAACGCCCAGATGAACGGATCAGGAGAGGCCACGCGCCAAAGCTCGTGGCCAGCAGAGCCAGTATTGCCGCAAAATTGCGGCAAAGACCAGGTTTTTGCGGCATTTTGGATGAAGAAGACTACCAGATTTCGTGGGCGACTTTATCCAGGACTCTTCTCCCTTCTGAAGCTATAAATACCCCCTGCAGTGCAACGTACAGAATCATCCAGCGTCCAGCAAAGGGCCAAAAGCTAGGGTTTTTAGGTTTTTCTTCTTCTAGGTTAGATTTTATTTCCCCCATTGTAAATTTCTATTTTCTTTTTGTAAAAACTGAGAGGAGATGATGTATTCATGGAGGAAGGGATCTACTTGTACTGATGGTGACAGTCGGTGTAAGTTCTATTTTTCCACCATTGTTTAATAATCAAATCGAGGTTTGCTTTTATTTTTGTATTGTTTTATTTTCTTTTCTTCTTATTTAATCTTGTGTATCTCAGTATTTACTTCCTTCTATTTGTTCTCTAATGTCTTGCCCACCATGAGAACCAACTGCTTCGAGAATACCTAGCCGAGGAAGAGCCCTTGATGGCCTATGGCGATGAACAGGTCTTCAAAGTTGCTTTTATTTCATAGTTAGGAAGGCGGACGATCCTATACGCCATGCTTGTACGCCTTCCAAGAAAAGGTAAATCATCGCAACGGTTCAAACGGTAAGCAGACTGAAGAGGTAAGTTTTCTTTTTCTTTTCTTTTCTTTTTAGATTAAATCACAACTTCTCCCAATTCTTTATTTACCGACCCATTGTAAATACCACTTCCTTTCTAATTTAACTAATAAAAATAAAAACTTTAGAGAAACTTGCTTAACGCTTCCATCGCAGTCCCTCCCTGAGACTAAGAAATCTACACTTCATTCTTTTTATTCACAAATTCTTAAATTCTCAATCAAATTTTGGCGCCGTTGCCGGGGAGGGACGGTAAGTTTTTTCTCTAATAAAAAAATTAATTTTTAACTAATTCTTTTAATTCTTTTCTGTTTGCAGGTTTGGAGAACAGAAAAACAGCAGCAGAAGTGGACATATAGCAACTCTGTGCCTCTGCCCTCGAAGGCAGAGCAGCAGAGCCTGCTACTTATCCGCAGAAACGCGGCAATAGCCGCGGATCCGCGGCAGTAGCAGTGAATTACTGACTCAGTTTTCTGCAGGTTGCTACAAATTGCAATATCTGTTTTCTGCTTTGTTAGTTTTGTTCTGTGATAAACCTGTTTACTGCTAATTAATTCAACAGTAAAAAAATTGTTGTTAAGGATAAAAATTGATTAGACGTTTGCATATTAGGCACGTGTCTTTTCAATTCATTTATTTTTACTGTCGAAGAGTGCTGGAGCAAGGTACGTACGCATTGCATGTAGAATAGGACTCATCTCTTGGTTGATTTTCTGCTTTGAGTGATTCTTATCTATTTATCTTGTACACTTGCACTAATTCATCTTAAGGGCATAACCCATTAACAAGATAAGGTGGGGATTTCATCACCCTTCCTTAGCCCAAAAATCATATCCAAAGCACTCGCTAATCCAAGCCTAACTTAAAAATTAGTAGACGTTGGCCCTAGGGACATCTCGGACTCAATAGGAGATTATCCTAAGGAGGAACAATGCTGGAAGTTGACTCTTGCTAAATCAGTGTCTAGGAAGGGGATTGAGGGCCGAAAGCCCGAAGATTGGTGGTTATTTAATTAAGGAACGTCTTTGACGGAAACCTCCCACCACTCTTGCCCTGACCTGGCTGATTAACTTGTGGTCAAAGTCTGCACCCTACCTCCTATGGACAGTCTAACCAGTTAGGAGTCGTCTAGGTCATAGGTCTACCCTAACTTAGGTTAGAATTTTTTTTGTTTGTTTATTTGTTTGTTTTCTTTTTTTCTTTGTTTGTGTTGGTGTGATATGGCATATAATAATAATCCCAATTTTAATCCATATTACACACCCAACTATTTTTCGGATATTACCAACCCGGCATATCACAACTTTGACCAACCTAGTGTGCCGGAATGGTCTTATCCGAATGAATATAACCCATACCCCCCATCTTATGACCATAATTTTTATACTTTCAACTCTTCACAGAGTTCATGGGGTTTCGAGTCCCCCGAGTTTAATTCTCAACCAAATTGTCCTTCATATCCATCTAGTCCACATTCTTTCAATGATTCATACTTAGATCCCCCCATTCAGAATAGATTACCATCTATCAGGGAAATGATAAGTATGCATAAGTCCAAGCAACAATCACCATCAATCGCAGACATGATGATGCGTGAGTCCACCGACTCACAACTTCATCACGATTACACTTCATCTTTTCAAGTCCAATCACAGCATGATGCACCTATCGACTATGAAAGGATGCTTGCAGCCATGACTCAGGCTAGATTAGCTCGTGAGTATGACATAGATCTGATGGTTCAATCTTTACGTTCTCACAGTTCGGCCATTTCCAATATCATTGACCACTCTCTTAGAGCCGACGAACCAAGTTGCTTTGGACAACAAGATTCTAATTCAGTGCCATCATGTGAACTTGTCGAAACTTCAAATGTTGATAACTTGGCAAGTTTCTCCTTTCCTGAAATAGAACCTGAGCATGAATATGATCATGATCTTCAACTTGATAATTCAATTTTATTTCCTGATCCAATAATGACTCCAGTGTCTCCACCTGATTTCACTTTTCCCGAGTCAACATTGGATCCTATTCCAATTCATAATGAAATTGAATCACCCATTTTAGATGATCATATTGAACTTGACCAATTGTGCAATTTTGAAAATCCTATGGATAAATTGGCAAGTTCTTTTTATTACATTGAACCCAATGAGATATGCGACCTAGATTCTCACAATCTCTTTACTTCTGAAACTGATTGTACAATTCTGACGGAAGATGTTGACCTTAGTTTTGAAGAATTGTATGGCGATGAGCTAGAATTCCTTAATATTGGAAGTAAAGAGATATCACCCATATTAGGTCACATTCCATTGTGGGAAGAAGATTGTGGACTTGAGTTTCAATTTATTGATTTGGACCCACTTCCTGAACTTAGCCCGACTCCTGAGCCCTTACTTGATTTGAGCTTCTTCCCTGAGTTGGTATTCGTTCCCGCACCTATAATGTCCAAGTCAATAATTCCATCTTTTCATACTCCATTTTGGGACAAGGAGGTTGACACAATTAACTCTGAAATTTATTATGAAATTCAGAAATTTGATGGGGTGGAAATTCTAAAAAATGATTATACATATATTTTAGTGGGTTATACAAGAGAAATTTTTGGTGGGTTCCTCCATAAAATTATATGTTATCTTGATTGGGTAGCAACGCTTGGCCCAATTAGACCACCTCCGGAACCACCACCCTAAGGTAACTTCCGCCTTCCCTTGTTCTGTTTCATGCATATATGCATTCATTCATACATTGAGGACAATGCATGAGATAAGTGTGGGGGTGGGCTTTACTAACATACTAACATAAGTAGACACTAACAAAATTTGCTAATAAAAAAATTTTTTTAAAAAAAAAATGTTATAAAAAGGACAGTATTTTGACTTATTTTTTTGAAAGAAACCTAAGTTAGTTTTAAGGATTAGGAAAATCATGATTAGGATTTCTAAAACTTAGTCAAAATAAATAAATTGTTGAATTTTTAAGTATAGGAGGAGAAATTGAATAAGTAGTTAGTCTTAATTTTTACCTTAATGAAATGTGCATACCAAATGCATATCTAGGATTCTAAGACAAAGACCTTGTGCCTCATAAAAGAAAAAAAGAAAAAAAAAAAGAAAAAAAAATCACCAATTAAGCTGATACATGTGCCTCAAGAAGCATAAGTATTCATGCCTAAAGGTGAGTAATAAATAAAATAAAGCTCTTAGTTTTGTGGCCTAGTTCACTCGAATTTGAGTCCGCAGGGTGTTTTCTCACCTGGTGCCCTAAAGCCGACCGGTTTGGGAGCCACCGACTTTAAGTTCGCTAGATGGGTGAATTAGAAAGCCTAAACTAAGAAAAATTACTTATATGTACTAACACATCTAATAATCAATTAGTTAGGTATTAGGGCCTCAAGAAGCCTTGATACTTACACGAAAGAAAGTTAGATGAGTTATACATATCAAAAAAAAAAGGAATATATATATAAATAAATAATAAAGAGGCATGAGAGTCCAAGTTAAGGAATTCCTAGTATAAATTCATAAGGATGCATATGATTTTTGGTAACGAAAAAGACTATATTAGAAGTTCAATTTTGACCCTTACCTAAAATGAAAACAATTTACTTTATAAAGACTAAGTCTAAGAATGAATAAAAATGAGGATCCTAAAACTTATAGACTACTTAGTCTCTTCAATAATAATTCAAATATTTTCTTTTTATGGATTTTGTGGGTGCAATCCGCTGAAAACCCTCACGAGACAACACTCGTCCTCTAGGGTAACCTAGAGGTTTAACGGCTTGTTGCACGTGCTAAGTGCAATCGTGATTCCTACGAAAGTGAGTTAGGTTAGATTAACTTTTTCTTTTTCTTTGTTTTTACTCGAGGACGAGTAAAAAGATAAGTGTGGGGGTGTGATTGGTAGTCAAAAGTGCATTTTTATCATAACATTTACCATCACATTTTCATATTTATTCATTTAATTCTGCACAATTATTAATATTTTATTATTTATTGTGTGCAAGCCTCGAATTATTATTTTAATAATAAATAAAGCTTAATGAAGCCCAAAAGCCCATATTTGAAGCCCAAGTGTAAAAGTGCAAATATCAAATTGTCAAAATGCAAATTATGCTAGGGCTAAAGTTGCAATTATTAAAGATGAGGGAAGGATAGAATTCTATCCAACCCTAAACACTTGCAGGATGAGGATAAAAGCCCAAGATAAGAAGGAAATTCGTGGATAGAAGATTTGGGATATTTGAGATCGAGGTAACTTGATTACTAAGTTATCTCGAAATCCCAAGATGAAGAGCCAGGATCACACTTCTAGAAGCAAACGCCCAGATGAACGGATCAGGAGAGGCCACGCGCCAAAGCTCGTGGCCAGCAGAGCCAGTATTGCCGCAAAATTGCGGCAAAGACCAGGTTTTTGCGGCATTTTGGATGAAGCAGACTACCAGATTTCGTGGACGACTTTATCCAGGACTCTTCTCCCTTCTGAAGCTATAAATACCCCCTGCAGTGCAACGTACAGAATCATCCAGCGTCCAGCAAAGGGCCAAAGCTAGGGTTTTTAGGTTTTTCTTCTTCTAGGTTAGATTTTATTTCCCCATTGTAAATTTCTATTTTCTTTTTGTAAAAACTGAGAGGAGATGATGTATTCATGGAGGAAGGGATCTACTTGTACTGATGGTGACAGTCGGTGTAAGTTCTATTTTTCCACCATTGTTTAATAATCAAATCGAGGTTTGCTTTTATTTTTGTATTGTTTTATTTTCTTTTCTTCTTATTTAATCTTGTGTATCTCAGTATTTACTTCCTTCTATTTGTTCTCTAATGTCTTGCCCACCATGAGAACCAACTGCTTCGAGAATACCTAGCCGAGGAAGAGCCCTTGATGGCCTATGGCGATGAACAGGTCTTCAAAGTTGCTTTTATTTCATAGTTAGGAAGGCGGACGATCCTATTCGCCATGCTTGTACGCCTTCCAAGAAAAGGTAAATCATCGCAACGGTTCAAACGGTAAGCAGACTGAAGAGGTAAGTTTTCTTTTTCTTTTCTTTTCTTTTTAGATTAAATCACAACTTCTCCCAATTCTTTATTTACCGACCCATTATAAATACCACTTCCTTTCTAATTTAACTAATAAAAATAAAAACTTTAGAGAAACTTGCTTAACGCTTCCATCGCAGTCCCTCCCTGAGGATCACGACCCGCATAGCCTTACTACCGCGGATTAGTATTGAGCACCTCGCACACCTTTAATTCTCAGATCTAATATTCATATTTTGTGTGAAGGAAATCTCAATCAACAGTCACCCATATATACTAGGGGTATAAAATGCAAAGCAATAAATTTACTGGATATAAAGCAATGTGATGCACCTGAGTCAAAGAGTGATAGACTGAAACTGAGTGGACCAATATTGTACCTGCCACTACTTCTCTCGATGCCTCAACTTCCTCGGCTGTCAAGTTATAGGTCTGGCCTCTCCCGCAGCCTACTCGAGTCCTGGGTCCCCTCTGAGCCTGATCCAGAGTCTGACGCTGGGGAGGAAGTGGAGCTCCTCTGCCTACAGGCCCTGGATTCCTCCTCATCGGTGGTGCCAAAAGTGCTGGAGGTGCCAAAAGTGCTGGAGGTGCCACTCGTGCTGGAGGTGCCATTGGTGCTGGAGCTGCATTCCCTGTCTTCTTGAATGGACAATCACCCACTGAGTGGTCGCCAAACTGCTAATCCTCATTCCAAGGTTTTTTCTCGCAAGACCCAAGTCCTTAATTAAGAATTTTTCAGCCAAACTGACATTGAGATACAAATCTCCTTCATGCTGGACCCAGCAACAAGCATATCATCTACGTACAACAGTAGCATGATATAGGAATTCTCGAACCACTTGGAATAGCAGCAAGGCCTCCAGTCTTTGAAATCATTGCTCATCATGAATCTGTCAAACTTCAGATACCACTGCCTCAAATCCTGTTTCAAGCCATAAAGACTCTTTTTTAACTTGCAAACCAACTGCTCCTTTCCAAGCATACTATACCCCTGTGGCTTCAACATGCAAATGTCCTCCTCCAAATCTCCATGGAAGAACGTGATCTTAACATCTAGCTATTCTAGATATATATTTTCTGCTGCCACACTACTGAGCACAGATCTAATGGTAGTAAGTTTCACAAAAGGAGAGAAAATCTTACTGAAGTTAATACCCTCTCGCTGGTGAAACCTCTTCATATTTAACCTTGTGTTGTGCTTCCTGGTGTCATCATTCTCCTGCTTCAGCTGGCAGACCCACTGTTATGTAGGACGTGCTTGAACTCTCTTGCAGTTCAACCAAATTCCATGTTTGGTTCTCTGTGAGAGACACTATCTTATCATCCATATAAAGCTCCCACTCAGCCTTGACTTTCACCTTTAAAGCCTCCTCATAACACTTAGGTCATAACTATCAGTCAATTACAGATAATGTAAGGCAGGAGAATATTTTCTAGGGCCTTCGTCTGCCTGGTTGAGCGCCTTAACTACTTTGGGGGGTCAGAGACGCTACTCGGGATTTCACATTTTCCTCGAAATGTTTCGAGCCTTGTCCACAAGAGCATCTTCAAGTTTGACAAACTCTGAGTCTGCATCACTCTGCTGGTCGGAAGTGCTTTGAGGTGCCACTCCGAGATCATTCTTTGAAGTATTCCTCTCCGTCTACAAGTCTTTGTGCGTCGCCTGTTCATTAAAAATCACATCCTTATACCTAAGGATCTTGCGGCTCTTGGGATCCCAAAACTGATAATCGTACTCATCAATTCGTATCCAATGAAGATGCACCTCCTAGACTTTGGGTCCAACTTGCTCCTGTAACTTAGCTCAATATGGACATAAGAGATATAACTAAATGTATGCAGGTGATTCAGGTTTACCTCTTTGCCGGTCCATGTCTTCTCGAGAATCCCACAATTCAAAGGCATCGAGGGTCTTCTGTTGATCGATACACTGTCGTATTGACTACATCTATGCAAAACTACTTGGGCAAACAAGCGTGTATTGGCATGCTCCGGGCACGCTCCAGAATAGTCCTGTTCATGCACTCTGCCACTCTGTTTTGATGAGGGTTTTCAGGAGTCGTCTTCACTCTTTGAATTCTCTGACTTATGCAGATCTCTTCGAATCTGCCATCACAGTATTCATCCCTGTTGTCAGACTTCAAGCACTTAATCTTTTAACCTGATTCATTCTCGACTTGGGTCAGCCATTTCTTAAACACCTCAAATACATCCAACTTGTGTTTCAAGAAATATACCAAGACTTCCTATTAGAATCATCGATGAAGGTAATAAAATACAATGAGCCTTCGAGGGAGGGAACTAAAGCTTTACCCCAGACATCAGTATGCACTAACTCCAACTTCTGTGCCTTTGGAGTCTTTCTCATCGTTGAGAAACTAACTCTCTTCTACTCCTCATAGATGCAGTCTTCACAGAAGTCTAGTTCAACAAATTTCAACTCCGACAACTTATCTTTGGAGAGCATCACCTTCATTCCCTTCTCGCTCATATGCCCAAGTCTCTGATGCCATACCCTGATATACGCCTCCCACGAAGCAACTGAAATTGATGCCACGGAACCCAACGTCATGTAGAGGGTACCTTCCTTCTTCCTGTGGGCCATTACCATAGCACCTTTGGTGATCTTGCATACATCAACATCGAAGGTGGTCTTCATCCCTCTATTCACAAGCTGTCCGATTTCTCTTCAGCTTTGGCACATGTCTGATGTTCCTTAACTTTAGTGTCGGCCATTAGAGAGGCTAACCACCACATTGCCTTTCCCGATAATGTCACATGGTTCATCATCTTTCAAGTACACCTTCTTAAGTCTACCTTTCACATAGTTTTGAAAGATATCTTGTCGGAAAGTGACATGAAAAGAGGCACCAGAGTCAATAACCCGTGACTTATTGGACTCAGCTAAGGAGAGAATCAAGGCATCACATCCATCACTCTCTATGATATATGTGGAATCCTTCTCCTTGCCTTTGCCTTCTCCATCCTTCATCTGCTTGTAGTCTTTCTAAATATGCCTCATCTCACATCGTCAACATCCCGCACCCCTTGACTTGGATGTACCTCTCCCCAATTTAGATCTCCCATTCTTTTTCTTATCTCTATTCTCAGAAGTTCCTCTTGGATCGACACTCAGGGCACTCCCTGATGTCTCAGCCGACCCTGAAGACTTCCTGTGTGCCTTTTCACTAAGAAGTACACCCACCATATCATCAAACATCAAGGTTCCTGTCCCATAAGAATAGTTCACCGTCGTCATGAAACCATCCTAGGCCTCTGGCAGACTGGACAATAGAACCATCACTATGTTTCATCTTCGTAATTGATCTCAACTGATTCCAACTGGCTCGTTAGCATGTTGAATTCGTTGAGATGCCCAGCAACGCTTTCGCTGTCAGTCATCTTTAGATTGAACAACTTCTTCATCAAGAATACCTTATTTGACGCTGAGGGTTTCCTGTACATCTTTGATAGCACCGCCATCAAGTCTTTGGTCATCTTTTCCTTGGAGACGTTGAAGGCAACCGTTGATGCCATGGACAATCGAATCACCCCTAAGTCTTTTTAAGTTAAAATCTCCCGCTCACCATTGGACAACTCCTTTGGCTTGTGGGTCTTTCCACCAAAAGAAAGATAGAGATTTTTCTGGTACATGTAGTCTTTCATCTGCACTTTCAGAACCTGAAGTTTTCGCCGTTGAATCTTTCAACATTGATTTTCCTTCATCAACCATCTCGAACCAAAGCTTTGATACCAGTTGTGAGGGAAAGGACTTTCTTGATGATGATGAATAAGAACAGATCAGATCAAAAGAAAAGAACAAGATCACAAATATATCAAAAAATAATACATAGAGACACCAAAAATTACGTGAAAAACCCAAAATAGGAAAAAATCATAGATTCCTTTGCAACTCCACTATTATTGAGAGACTACAGGGAGATAAAGAAGAATATCTCATACAATACCTCTAGGTTTTCACCACACACACCCTAATTATGGTGCCTCTCCTTTTATAGAGAAAAGGATTACAAATTGTGACATTTATAAACTGTCCTTGACACGTGGCTTGAGTTTTCTGTATCGCAAAGCTTCCAACTCGGACTGCACTCGTCGCGCCTCACTATGCCTCAGGGATGATCCTCTGCTCAGTCACTCAGAATGCTCCTCTTGAGATTCGGAGTGATCCCCCAAACACTTGAACATGCCTCCATCTGAAACTTCAAACTCGCTCACACTCGCCTGTAGTATGCCTTTACTGGGAAGTCAACGAGATAATCCAGTCCTCAAGAGATTCTTCCCGAGGCCCTGCCTCCAAGTCATCCAGGATGGACTTCTCGACTTTCTAATTCCCAGAACGATTGGGCCTCGAAGTTCTTCCTGTGCAATGCTTCTTCGAGGGCGATTCTCCATCAAGGTCGACAATCAGGCTCTACAACTTCAACAATATAACAAGATGTTATCCTTACTACACAGAACTTTCTTAGACGCAGTGTTCAAAAAATCATATTAATCGGCCGATTAATCCTATTCATTGGCAGCCGGCTTAATATTACATTAAGCACTCTGATGATGCGCTCGGGCGATTAATCTCTGATTAATTTGATTAAACCCTGATTAATCATTTAGGCATTTCATGTGTTTTTTGTTTGATAAACTTATCACTTTGTGTGCGTTGGATCGCTAAGTAGCTTATGTTGTGATGTTGATAATTTGATAACTACCTTTTATTAAATAGTAGATGAATTGTTATTTATTAAATAGTAGATGATTTATGATATTTTATTATTATATATTTTGCATAAAGTGATACTTATGTTTTATTATTTTTTATTATTTTTTAAATTAACTTATCTAGCAATATTTCTCCATCATTCTTTAAAGCTCATTATTTTGATTGAAAATTGACTAATTTTTTTATTTATCTTATTTTGTAGGAAAGTTCTTTGATTTATATTTATGTTGCAAAATTTAGAATTATGGATTACTAATGCGAAGAGATAAGTTCTCTTACTTCTTTTTTACTATTTTTTCGTATTGTCTTGTTGTTCATCATATCATGGTTTATAACTTCACATCTAGATATTATCTTGTACAATATTTTGGTATTTTCAAAAATTAATTGTATATATTCATATGTAGTTGTGTATAAATATAATTAAATATATTAAAATATTCAAAATGATTAATCCTCGATTAATCTGATTAATCATGAGCCGCACTAATAATGAAATCGATTTTTAAAACACTGCATAGGAGGAATATCAATTTCCTCATAATGTAAGGCATGTCAGTGAATCTTAGAATCTAGAGACCACTTGTTTCTTTCATGTCCTCTTTGTTTTCCCATCTGTGGTTTTATCCTGAGGGCATTCTAGACCCCAGAAGGGTTGCATAACATCAATGATCATTTGACTGGATGGAAATCCTAAGGACATTCTAGACCTCAAAAGGGTTGAACAAAATATATAATCATTTGGCTGGATAGAGATCCTAAGGGCATTCTAGACCCTAGAGGGGTCAAAAACCATCAACGATCATTTGATTGGATGGAGATCCATGGCAATCAAATTGAAGATAGAAAAGTGTTATATCAAATATTAAGGAAAAAAAGACAAATGTTATATCTTGTTTCTTGTTGTTATGACAACGCATTGGTTCATTTGGATGATAAGAATTGTGGATACTTTGGAAGGGGGATCACCAACTGCCAGCATTTCTTATATCTTCTAATTTGTGCCTCATGTTTATCTCCCTATACGTTCCCTTATTACTTGATGTATACTTATTGGGATAACTCACTTCAGATGAGTCAAAATGTAGGAAAGAGAGACTCCACTCTCACGAAAACTATTAAAGACCACTTGTTTCGAGCATGTCCTCTTTGTTATCCTATCTGTTATCCTAAGGGCAATTTAGACCCAGAAGGTTTGAATAACATCAATGATCATTTGGCTGGATGGAGATTCTAAGGGTATTCTAGACCCTAGAAGGATTGAACAACGTAAATGGTCATTTGGTAGGATAGAGATCCTAAGGGCATTCTAAACCCCAGAGGGGTCAAATGACATCAATGATCATTTGGATAGATGGAGATCTATTCAAATCAAATAGAAAGATAGACAGTGTTATATCATTGTAGTGGTCAAAATCTGACCCCATCCAAGATGATGATACATGTCCCTTACCTTTCAGTCCTCTGAAGTACATCAGAGCTTTCCTCAGAAGTCCATGTTATGCCCAACCTCCTCAAAATCACCTCCACTCTGAGGCTCCCTCCATTCTGAAGACTTCAGTTTTGAACAGAGTAGCTCTAACAACAGATCACACTTGATCCCCACTAACAGTTACGCAACCTTATAATCCTCCACCTTCATAACGTGTGACATCACTCAGCGCGGGCAGTTATGGATAGTGGTAATTTTTTTTTCATGTCATCTCAAGAAACCAGCACCACTGATCATGGTTGTTACAATAAATTGACATGTGTAAATCATGCAGTTACAAAGATCTCACCCGTGCCCATCTGCCTCCATGCCAACAGCTCAATTAAATATAAATAGACTGCCTCCTCCAATGAGGAAGAGGACTTTTACTTCCCTCAGACTTTTGTAATTCCCGTCATCTGAGTATTATAGTGAAACTCCTCCTCCCGGTGGTTTTTCCCAAGTAAGAGTTTTCATGTAAAATCCTCTGTCCCTTTCTTTTCGGTATGGTGCTTTATTTACGTGCACTACGTTATCTCTTTTCTCACTTGTGGAGAGGATCGACCGTCCTATCACTTGTGGCGGAAAATTACCACCACAAACTAGTACTTTCATTAAGATTTGAATCCACACTCAAAATCTTCCTCCCATCTAACCCAAAACCTTCCTCAAAAAGCCTCTTTGAAAGCCTCTTTCACAGCGTGGATGACCCCAAGAAAGCAAATTGTCACTCTAAATGGTGTTACATTAAAGGGCAAGGCCATCAGCACCATTGGGGCATGGTCCCCCCGCCAGCCTTCGATCAGCTACATACTACTGAAGACATTGATTCCTCCTCATCTCTGGGGGCAACCACTAACATCCAAGCTCCCACACCGCAGTATAAAGATCAACTACTTCAGATGCTCTCCAATATGAAAGAGTAAATGAAGGAACAACATGCCTAATCAGATCATGATCGGGTGCAGGCGACTCTCAACCGCGAGAATGCCCTTCGTGAATAAGAGGCATTGAGGTAACTCAACGAACAACTCCAGGCCAAAATTATTGCCTCCAGAATACCCAAACACAAATGCACTCGAAAAGCAAGCCTGGAGTCAGGGAATCTCCCGACATCAAGATCCTCAATGAGTTGATCCAAAATGGATTAAGGAGGCTCAGTTGCAGTTTAACAGCCGATCAACACATTTCGCTGCCAAAATCTCCAATTCCCCCACTCTGAAGAAATCCTAGAATGAAGTTCCCGAGGAAGTTCTCAATTGTAACCTTCGACTACTACTTCAGGGCGAGCGACCCAGTCCAACACATCAGACATTTTGAGACAAAATGATAGTCTACTCCCATATTGATCTGCTTATGTGCCTCACACTTTCCCTTCCAATCTAAAAGGTGTAATCTCAGATTGGTTCTACTCCCTACCTACACATTCTCTCCATGATTTCAAGGAGGTATCTGAAGCATTCCTCACCTAGTACACATCTCGTCGAGAGACCAAGAAGAACAACCATCACCTGCTCTCCATCAAGATTAGGCAGGAGAATAACCTCAAATCCTACATCGGCTACTTTCAAAGCCAACTAGCCAAGGTCCCCAACTGTGATTAGGATGTCATCGCACTCACATTCATTAGCAAGATGCAAGTATCTTACTCACTGGACAAACATTTCTAGAAGCACAAATCACTCGGATGAGTGAAGTTTTATCCTGAGCTCTGCCCTATACATCTAGTTGGAGGAGGCATGAAGACTTCTGCCAACCACTCCGCGAAGTATGGTGACAACGGAAGAAAATCGATCTCCGCACGAAGCTTCCGCCCACGCCTAAGATCGAAATCGGGGGTAACTTGCCTACAAGAGACAAGCGCTCCAGATCCTCTCACCAAGTTCGCTTTGAGTCTACAAGATGATAGAGCATTTCACTCTGCTCAGGCTCCTCATCAACGAAGTCTTCAATACCATCAAAGATTAACCCTAGGTTAGGTGTCTGTGACCTATCTAGTATGATCCCTCACTTCCTGGAGCAGAAGAGTACTACTCTTACAATGACAGTACAGGGTACAAAATCATCCATTATCGGAGCATCTGAAGATACCTAGAGGAGCTCATCCGCAAGAATTTTCTCAAGGAATATGTCCCCACACCTGAAGGAGCCTTCGGATCTGGACACCGAATGCTCCGCCTCCTGCCCAACCACAGCATATGATTACCCAAAACAAAGCAATCGAGTGATCCGATCCTATCTCCCCTAACAAGGCAGTAATCTTATCCACGATTTCCCTAGAACTTTGATTTCCATGTAATTCAATTTATTATCAAATAAAATTATATTTTTCCCTTAACCATTTCAGCCTACTCTGCTACTAGGATTCCCCTGACTTAAAGTCTTACTGAGGTTCGCTGCTCCACTGATGGGTCTTACCCCCACTTGGAAACGACTGCAAACCCAACTCCGCTGATGAAATCCCCCCCCACCTGAAGTCCAATGCTTGCACACTCCATTGTGGATTCCACCCCCACTCAGGAACGACAATACAAGCAACCACTCATGAGCCCCCTCTAAGCTATCCTGCGGGAGTAGAAACCTTCTATTGTGGGGTCCTACCCCCGCTCGAAATCCCTACTCTGCTGCAAGGATTCCCCTCTCAGAACCCCCGTTTGATGTTCTGCTATTGGGTCACACCCCCACTCGAAACACAAACACTAGCCTGCATGCTTCCCTTATCTAAACCCATGGGCGGATGAACTCCTGGTAGTTTTTCTCTACCAGGTCCAAGCCGGATCGTCACTCTTTTGTGGGTTCTACCCTCACTTACAGTAGATGCATCCAATCTATCGATAAGTCGCACCCCCACTTAAGGTCCTTACCAAGTTCACAGCTCTGCTAATGGGTCAAACCCTCACTTGGAAGCAACTGCGAAGCCAACTCTGTTGCTGAAACTTCTCTCACTCAGAGGTCTGGATCGTTACTCTATGGTGGGTCTTACCCCGCTCTGGGTAGATGCATCCAATCTGTCGATGGGTCGCACCCCCACTTTAGAACCCTTTTTAAATTTGTAGGTAACATTCCTGAGAGCCTATTGCATGAAACATATGGTATATACATGATAGTTTTCTTGGTTGCATTATCCCCTCGACGTACTAGTTTCGTGTAATTAGAGGCTGAAAAAATCAAGCATTCGGGAAGGTATGATCATCCAAATATTATCCGAACATAACCTTTGCATATGATTGTATGAATTGCTCATCCCGGGATAACTTCAATTATGTATATTTAGCCTATAACTGCACGAGACATATGGTATATACATGAGGGTTTTTTTTTTAGATTATCCCATTGATGCATTAGTTTCTGTGATTAGAAGCTGAGTATACATAGTTTTATTAACCTAATCTATTTATTTTTTATGGATTATATATGTTAATCCTATAATTGCACGAGACATATGATCAGTCACATATTTTGCATATACATTGTCACCTTACCATACTTTTTAGCTAATAAATCATATTAATAAGTCTTCTTCTTCTTTGTTTAATGTAGGCCCAATTGCTAAAAGAAAGGAAATAGAACAAGCTCAAAAGCCCACCAAATTTTGATTTAATTCAGGATAAATTTGAAATCAAGGAATCAGGGCAAAATCTTGGCATATAAAAGAGGTTGAAAACCGGTTGAAAAGAATCCTCCCAAATCAAACGGTTGAAGCCAACAATCAAAGGCTGTTTCGTCAAACCTGGAGCAGAAACGAGAAAACCAGAAGAAGATACAGGAGAATCACCAAACTAGGAGAGACATCCAACTGGATGTGACCAACTGGCCACCCTAGGGCCACGGAAACGTGACCCTAGCCGCGTTTTCGCTGGTTTGTGTGCCAGTTGGGGGAGCGTTTGCTCCCCCAATCTTCTCGGGATCTCCCCTCTCTGATTTTTTTCCTATAAATACCAGTTTTAACAGGGCAAAAGGGGGAAGAGTAGGATTAGAATTTTGATTTATTCTTTAAGGATTTAGGCTCTTTGTTAGATATTATAAAAGTTGTATTTTGTTTTGCAATTTATAGTTCAGTACAAATACTTGTGAGAGAGAGGAAATGAGTGCTTGTAACTTGAAGATTGAAGTAACATCAAGACAAAAGTCGAGCTACATTTTCTTCTACTCATTTTACGGTATGTTCTACTTTAAGTACTTGTATTGTTCTTTGTTTTCCATAAGCAGCTAGATCGATTTTCTAGGCTCACTATTGTACCTCTCTCCAATTCTTCTTCTTTTCTAATTTTAATGAAAAAGACCCAATGAATCATTTGCATGCCTAACTTAAAGCCTTTCTTCTTGAAAGTGTTCTTGAAGGCACATGAGGATGGGTTTGAATTTTTGAACTCATACTTCTTTTAAGAACGTCTCTTGAACTTGTTTTTATCTCATACTTGCTTCTTCGCGCTTAATGATTTAACATTCGATTCAAAACGGTTTCTTAAAGAAAAGAGTTAACTTTTCCAACCATCTTATATGCTTTACTTCAAACTTTCTAAAGTCAACTTTAAGTTTTGCCTATGATCAAGTTGAGGCACTAAGGATTTCAATAGAAGAATAAACGATTGAGTAGTGAGATAGTGAGCCCAGATTTTCTTCTTTATTAAAAACAACCAAACACTTTTCAAAGCTTTTTAAATCACCTTCTCCAAAGCCTTCTCTAAAGTTGCAATTTCTCTTTTAATCATCTCCTTCTTTCTATTCTCTTTTCAATTAAAAAATGAGCACAATTCTTTGTTACTAAATGAAACACTGAAAAGCTTTCATCGCATTCCTCCTCGTGGACACGACCCGTTAGCCACAAGCTACACGTTAATTTCTTAACTCTTTGATTGTTCTTTCATTTTAGCAATCAATTTTTAGCGCCGTTGCCGGGGTGGGAACGGTGTATTTATTTTTTAACAAGTTTGGTGTGTTGTTTCAGGGACTTAAAGATTCAGATCTAGCATCCAAGCTTTGCAAGAGAAGACTTGCAAATTCTGTGCCCCTACTCTCGAAAGTAGGAAACATAATTTCAAGAAATTGCGTTGCAAAAGTTAAAAAATTCATTGGACTACTAAAACTCTTTTTTACAGGACATATTGCTCGCAAAAAAATTAAGTTTTTGTATGTTATATTCTTGCTATATCTGCTATCCACCATCCCTGTTTTAATCCAACAGTAAATTGAGTGATTGTTAGTTGCTTAAAAAACATTTAGACTTGCATTCTAGGCATTTGTCTAATTACGTTTATTTTACAATTATTGTTGAAGAGAGCTGGAGACAAGGTACGTATGCATAGCATATAGTTTAGAAAACATTCTTGGGTGATATTTGATTGGTTGCTAATGTTGCATATTTAATGTCACATTTCCATACTTATTTTAAAATAAAAGCCTGCATTGTCCTAATTATTTGTTTAATTTATTTGCAGGCCCAATCTTTAAGGAGATGAAGAGAAATGAGCCCAAAAGCCCACCAGAATTCTGAATTAAATCAGAATTAATTCGCACACACAAAATCAGGACAAAATCAAGAGGTTGAAACTGGTTGAGAAGAATCCTCTCAGGATCGATCGGTTAAAGCCAAGAATCCAAGGCCATTTCTTCAAAATCTCGGAGCCAAACTGCAAAACCAACTCCAAATAAAGTCAGAGGGAGAAACCGGGGAGACCCACCAACAGGGTGTGGCCACCTGGCCACACCCTGGCCGCGAAAACGCGGCTTGGGCCGCGTTTTCGTGGCTTTGTTGGGGAGTTAGGGGGATCGTTTGCTCCCCCGACCTCCCCGGGATCCTGGTTGTTGGGTTTATGCCTATAAAAGGCCTGTACTTACGCTGAAAATTGGATGTGAAGGCAGATTAGGATTTAGCCTAGTTTTAATTCTTTGTAGTTTAGGTTTTTCTTTTCTTGTTATGTAATTTGTATGTAACTTAGGGTAGAAGAAGATTCATGTAAGTAAGAGAGAGAGGCTGAAGTTGAGAGTGACACCGATGATGTACCCTCCTCCTTTCTTCCATTGTCTCTGCAATTAATAAAGGTAAAGGTTCTTTTTATGTTTGTATTTTCTTTTGTTTCGTCTTCCTCTTCTACTTTACCTTGGTTGTTGTTGTTGAGTGTACAAGTGAATTTCAAAGCACGTATAACTAAGCTACGTGAGAGCCAGCGATAGTTCATGAAGACGTTCTCCTCTTCCAAGATCCGCATCACTTCGTTCTTGCTAGGCTTGACGATATAATGTGCACGGGGACTGAGCTCGAGCTTGCTAGGCCTGATCGTTCACTTCGACCAAGGAAAATTTGAAGAAGTCCTCTCTGGGGGTGATCTAATGCTCCATGCACAGAAGCATAGAAAGGTCTCCATGGCTAAGGTTTTAGAACAGAAACCAGAAGCAGAATTCTGCCGACACCCCTCAGCCTCGCGTGTGGCTAGTTAGGTTCCCTGCGAACCTAGGTCTCCTTTGTCAAGGCAGATGTGGAGGCCAAAGCAGGAGGCTCTGTATAAAGCCTCAGGTGTAGCTACGCCACAAGTGCGTCTCTCTTTCGAAGAAAAAGGCAAGATGCCTGCCTGCTCCAACGAGGCTGCAGGCCGCGAAGTCACAACGGTGACCATACCTTCGCCCACTTCAAGAGCAGTAACTCCTCGCGCCAGCCTCGTTCTCATGAGCGAAGCTACTGTACCTCAGGGTACGCATGATGTTCATAGCCGTGAAGCTGGAACCAAAGCACTACAGCGTGTTTCGTTCCCCAGTTCTTCAAGCAAAGCTAAGGGATTGTCCCTAAGTGCTGATAGCGGTGCTTATGCAGCTTCAGCGCTCAAAGGCGTTTCCAAGCTTTTAGCCACGAATTTAGAGCCAAAGCACTATCTAAGGCTAATCATGTTCGCAGCAACATAGCGGATAAAGCACCACAGCGTGCTTCGCTCTCCAGTTTATCAAGCGCTAAGCTCGCGCTTCGTAGCAGAGTTAAGGGATTACCCCTAAGTGTTGACAGCGGTGCTTATGCAGCTTCAACACCCAAGGACATTCCCAGGTTCTTAGCCGCGAAGGTAGAGCTAAAGCACTATTTAGTGATAATCCCCTCTGCAGTGATAAAAGGAGCAGGACATCGTCCTATGCGCAATCCAACAGAGCCTCTGCGCTCAATCGTTTAGGCCCAGCTGGGTCTGACTTGCGGGAATTCTTGACAAGCAAACGGAAGTCAGAACTTTTCCAAACTTCTTCCTCCTGTTGTCAAAAAGTAGGACGTCAGTTGGTGACAGTCCACTCGGTCCATTACCGGTTAGGACCAATCCCCGCACTCCTTCAGGCCGATGATTAGTTTTTAATCGACTGTCAGTGCAAGCTCTGGTGAAACATCGTAAAAGAAGCATATCGCGAGAGTTACCCTCTGCATCCGTTAACATGACCGGAAGAGGACGAGAGCTACACAGGGGTAGGCGAGCGTCCCACAACACTCCTTATGGCTCTTCAGATCCGGATTATAGCCGAGGCTTGGGCGAAGTCTTGGTATATGAAGAAGGTGTCTTCCGCAACACCAGATCTAGGGTTGCAATACCCTTCAATTACGAATAGCCATCTTCCTCAACTGCAGTAGCCTCACCAGAACCAAGGAGAGGATCAATCCAATGGTCTGATGAAGAGGATGAAGACAGTGGGTATGCCTCTTCAGCGATAGTCAGCTCAGTGCAAACAGACAGAGTATCAGTGAACATGGCTGATAATAGTAATGATGACCTTCGTCGGTGTTTGAAAGCTCAGGAGCAAACTTTCAAGACCCAGCAAGAAGCTTTGGACAACATCCAACAGATGCTCGCTCAACTCCTCAATAACCGGAATAATAATGACACCGGGAGTAACCATAATGAGGAAGAACATCTTAGTAATGAATAGCCAAGGATGGAGAAATCGAAGGAGGGTTCTTCTTTGGACGCTGAAGTCCTTAAAGGCATCCAAGCTCAAATCGCATCCCTGGCTCAGAGGGATGAATTAAAGAAAGTAGGGGCAGTCCGTCCTTATCCGCTGGAGTGGGATTCAGTACCATACCCACTAAAGTTCAAACCACCGACGTTACACGCGTACGATGGTAAAAGCTCACCAAACCAGCACATCTACTATTTTCGGTCTCAGACCAGTAATATTATAGACAATGATGCTATCATGGCTAGGCTGTTCATTGGCACCTTAAAGGGGTAGCATTTGACTGGTTCCGAAGTCTCTCTTCGGGCTCCGTCAATTCCTAGATCGACCTGGAAACTCGATTCCTCTCTCGTTTCTATGAGGATGATACCGAGGTAACCATGAACAAGCTCCTCTCTACCGTGCAGAAGAAGTATAACACCCCGATCCCAAGGATACGGAGACGTTATGGCAACGTACATGCGCGAGGTGGAAACACCCTCACGCGTACGTTAAGCCTCAGTACAGGACATAGCTTCCATATACACAAGGGTTCCAGCAGGAAATAAGTACAAGAATACCTGCAGAAAGAGGTTAGTGATCATAACAGGTATCAAAACAGGGATAAAGAAGATAACAGAAATAAATCATAGAGATACCTATGAATAGTCTCGATGAGGAATCTCCTATGTGACTCCAAGGCACTATCTGATAATACGGTAACTCGGATCTCCCACCTGGGCACGCAAACCCAGGGTCGTCAGAAAGCGACCTAGTGAGTGGTAAAATGAAGGAGGAGGTAGTAATATATACAATAGTAATACAAGCACGATACATATATATAATACATGATGTTGTACTAGTTGTAGGGGCCGGAAAATTTGGTGGTCGGAGAAAGTGGTTTTAGCTGTAAAAGATTTCCTTGATTCAAGCGAAACGATTACAACCAAAAGAACTACTCTTCCCTCTTTTCCAGTTACAAGGGAGGGAGGATGTCTGAATCTTCCCTTTGTTTAAAGCTGGGTTCTTCGTGTGGCGATGGAGAGTGAATCTTGTTCTCCGTTGACCAGATGACCGTCCTGGACCGTCGGGGGTCTTCTCTTCGGTCGGTAGAAAGAGTAACTCAGCTCCGTCTACCAAAACTCTCAAAGAGGAGGTAGGCGAAGAGTGGCTAGTACTCAGTAAGCTCGCTGAAGAGTCGTGCTTCCCTCTTGATGATCCTCTTGCCTGGATTCGATCGATTTTGATGATGCCTTGACCTTCTTAATTCTCGACCTTTCCCAAGTTTCGATCTTATCTCAAAGCTCTCTCCCTTCAAAACTCCGATCCTCTCTTCATAGCAAACAAGGCTATTTATAGGGGTCTCAGGGGGTGAAGGTGCCTCCTGAAAACGCTCCCGAATGAGGGGCCACTACCCGCTACATGTGCGGTGACTGGCCCCGCAATCAGGGCAGTTGCAACTGAGACGCGGGCGTTGGGCCAAACGCGCCTTGAAGTTTGAGACGCGGGCGTCGAGCCAAACGCGCCTTGAAGTTTGAGACGCGGGCTTCGGGCCTTCACGTCTGGATGCTGAGGCGCGGGCGTCGGGCCGACGCGCCTTGATGCTGAGACGCGGGCTTCGGGCCGACGCGTCTTGATGCTGAGACGCGGGCTTCGGGCCGACGCGTCTTGATGCTGAGACGCGGGCTTCGGGCCGACGCGTCTTGATGCTGAGACGCGGGCTTCGGGCCGACGCGTCTGATCGTTGAGACGCGGGTGTAGAGCCAACGCGTCTTAATGCTGAGACGCGAGCATCGATTCCTCGCGTCTAGAGCTTGAGACTCTGCTTCCTTAATGGCTGGTCTGTTAGTCATTTTTAGACAGCCTACAGAACCCCCTCCAAAGTTTCTGATATTCCGCAGTTGAATGGGACGGATTTCGGAATACTTTGGATCTTAGCCGTGTTCGCGTTTATGACTGGACTGTTAATGCTTCGGGTTTGATCTTATCTGGAATTGGTCTTCGTGAGTGTACTGTTGAACTCTTTGAAGCCGTCAGAGTTGATCGTGTTGAGTGTCTAGATACACAGTCTAGACCTCCCCGATTGCTTTTAGTCTGTCACGGGTGCGCTTTTGGCCGGGAGTGGTTGGTTGTCTGTTTGCGTCAGTGTACTGTTGAACTGACTTGCAGAAGCAGGAGACTGGACGCAGGTTCCCTTTTGAAAAAGCAGAGACTGCTTTGAAGACGCGACTTCTTAGCGAGACGCGATGTTTGGCCTGTTTGAGGGGACGCGGACTTTGGAGAGACGCATCTCTTGAAATGCAGACGCGATTTTCTGGGTGCATTTATGATGATGCTGACGGGGCATGTCCACCGAAGAGCCGCGTACTTTGGGACGCGCACCTGTGCCATGTCATGATTACGCCGCCAGCTGGCCTGGGGAAACGGCGAGATTTCGCCTTTTGGCGCGCGGATCCCCCGATTCATTAAATGAACTGCTCCACGTGTCAACTTCTGACTTGTGGCGGGGTCGCGACGCATGATCTTCCCTGTTCAAACAATGATTTGGCTCCACGCGTCAGGCAGCGATTCGCTGCAGCGTTTATTGGGCCAAACGCTGCGTATCTTCGCGAATCTCTGTGCCTATAAAAGGCAACAGTTAGAGAGATGTATCTTCTTCTCCGAACGAACGCATTCTCTGAGAAAAAGAACTTCCTTCTCTGTTCAACTATTCATCTCCTCGCTCGGATTTCTTGATCTTCAATGGCTCCCAAGACAAAACCGACTGCATCGACCTCAAGGGCGACCGTCGCCGAGGCTGAGAGAGATGCTTCCTCTGCGCAGAAGGGTGTTTTCCGAGGTAAAAATGCACCTTCGGTGTGGGTTCCGCCATTAAAACATGTTCATAGAACCCTAAGGACCTTTAACACAAGATCGTGTTTGATTCTCGGACGCTGTCCTTGAGATGATAACCGGGGCGCGGGCCTGATGATCCGACGCTGGTGAACTCTGCACTCTGGGTCCTTCACTTAGAATATTTCTAATTGTGAAGATCTCTGGACGCGATTTGCAGAACGCGGATTTGATCCATGCGTTCTGTGCCGCGTTTTGTGCCATCAGGCGCTGGCGTCCGAGTCCAAGCACTTTGAAATTTCACAAGTCTTGGTTTGCAGAACGCGGATTTGATCCTTGCGTTCTGTGTCTTCAACCGCCGATTTTGTAGAATCTGGCGTTTGAGTCCAAGTACTTAGAATTTTCATAAGTCTTGGTTTGCAGAACGCAGCTTTGCAGGTCTGGACGCGGATGATAACTCCTGCGTCCAATGTCTCGGCTGCGTTTTGAATTATGAACACTTAGCGTCTTCCCTTATTTTTTTGGCAAAGTATCTGACCAAGTGTCTTTTTCTTTTGCAGTGCCGCATGTTTCAGGTTCACTCGCCAAGATGCACCATTTTGGCCGCGTGGGTGGTGCCGACCACCGTCTGACTTTTGCACTGCGAAGGACCATACCTGTGACTGCTGACAGGTCGCCAGTTCGCAGGGAAATGATTGCCCATGTTAATGAGAGGACTTCTCGGGTGCTCATGACCGATGCAGTCTTCGCAACGGATACCCACATCAAGCTGGAGAAGCCTGCTTTCTTCTTTGGAGATCATGTCAGCGACGGTGGCAACCCAATGTATGACGGGAATTACAGGTGGCTCCGTCAGATAGGGGAGAGGAGATACTTCCTTCCAGCCATGGAGAGGATGCTCCCGTTGTCTTATCTCCAACATCTGTCCGTCCTTCGGAAGATGAAGTGGGACGTGTCCCGGGATATCTCTGAGATTACCCTTGGGAATTTCAAATCCCAGAACGTATACCGTCATGATTGCCATGATCGGGCGGTCCTCGGTGGCGGAAAAGATCCTCTTCCTCTCCCAACTCCAGAAGTGACATCAAGGACATTCCGTTGGATGGCCTGCTGGGGAAAGGGATGGTGATGAATGCAGGACTCTCTGCTGCCGCTGGACCTAGTGGAGGGTGGCATCCTTTGTGATGACTCCGAAACTTCCTCTCTCACCCCAAGAGTGACTCCATGTTTGTTGGATGATCTGCTAGGGAAAGAGACGCGCCTGAACGAAGGGTTGCAGGACCTTCTGTTGCCACCGGACCTCAAGAACACCATTGCTCTTGGCTTAGTCAGCTAGGGCGCTTTCGAAAGTTGGCGTCGTCGCCATGGCGCAATCGGTTCCAGTTGTGCACCTGGGATCAGATGCGGTTTCAAGGAGTGAGTACGGCCTCTGAGAGAGAGAGGGACTTCTTTGTACTCCTTAATTGTAACACTCAATCTTATTGTATAAGAGAGCGTTTTGTATCACTTTCATATGCTTGAATATCGAATAAAAGTGACACTTTTCTTTTTGCCTCTTTCTGTTGTCTTGAATGTTTTGTTTTAGAGGCAAAAGAATGATTTTGGTGGACCCGCCACTTTATAAAAGAAAGTGACAAGTGGAGTGCGTACCCCCAGAGAAGGTGAACTTTTATCAAGGATTTGGGATTAACTTGATTTAAGATCAGCTGGGGATTTTGATGGAAGCATTGTTTATCGGTGTAATGTTAACCAAGAATGCCTCCCAAATGAATTTGATACTCGGTTGGGGAGAATATCAAATGAAACTAGACTCGTGGGGAATCTAGTAAGATTTTTACCGCTAGAGGTGTGATATTAACTTAACGGTTTAGAAGTAGTCTTGTCAGAAGTGTAATATTAACTTGACAAGGACGTGAGTTAGAGGTGTGATATTAACCTAACTCATCAGCATCTCAGTTTTATTTGGGAAAACTGAGGGTGTCACTGTCATAGGTGTGATGTTTAACTTAACAGTGATAGTAATGCTAGAGGTGTAATGTTGAACTTGGCATTAGTCGTCTCGGCTTAAAGAAGTCAAGGAAAGGTCATAGCCATAGGTGTATTGTTGAACTTAGCAATGACTCGGATGCTAGAAGTGTAGTGTTAACTTGGCATCGTTCATCTCGGCTTGGACAAGGAAGTCGAGGAAAGGTCATAGCCATAGGTGTATTGTTGAACTTAGCAATGACTCGGATGCTAGAAGTGTAGTGTTAACTTGGCATCGTTCATCTCGGCTTGGACAAGGAAGTCGAGGAAAGGTCATTGTCAGAGGTGTATTGTTGAACTTAGCAATGACTCGGATGCTAGAAGTGTAGTGTTAACTTGGCATCGTCCATTTCAGCTTCGATATGGAAGTCTGAAGAAAGGTGACTGTCAGAGGTGTGATATTAACTTGACAGGCACTCGAGGTACCGCTTAGAGGTGTAATGTTAACTTTAAACAGTAGTTTTGTCAGAGGTGTGATATTAACTTGACAAGAATTTGCTTGCGATAGGAGCAATTTGAGGACCTGTCATTCTATTGATGAGAATTGACAAGTGGAATTTGAGGTGCCAGAGGTATAGTGTTAACTTGGCAAATTTGAGAGTTTGTTACTCTATGCAGAGTTAACAAGGGAGGAAGCAGAGTCTCAAGCTCTAGACGCGAGGAATCGATGCTCGCGTCTCAGCATTAGGACGCGTTGGCTCTACACCCGCGTCTCAACGATCAGACGCGTCGGCCCGAAGCCCGCGTCTCAGCATCAAGACGCGTCGGCCCGAAGCCCGCGTCTCAGCATCAAGACGCGTCGGCCCGAAGCCCGCGTCTCAGCATCAAGGCGCGTCGGCCCGACGCCCGCGCCTCAGCATCCAGACGTGAAGGCCCGAAGCCCGCGTCTCAAACTTCAAGGCGCGTTTGGCTCGACGCCCGCGTCTCAAACTTCAAGGCGCGTTTGGCCCAACGCCCGCGTCTCAGTTGCAACTGCCCTGATTGCGGGGCCAGTCACCGCGCATGTAGCGGGTAGTGGCCCCTCATTCGGGAGCGTTTTCAGGAGGCACCTTCACCCCCTGAGACCCCTATAAATAGCCTTGTTTGCTATGAAGAGAGGATCGGAGTTTTGAAGGGAGAGAGCTTTGAGATAAGATCGAAACTTGGGAAAGGTCGAGAATTAAGAAGGTCAAGGCATCATCAAAATCGATCGAATCCAGGCAAGAGGATCATCAAGAGGGAAGCACGACTCTTCAGCGAGCTTACTGAGTACTAGCCGCTCTTCGCCTACCTCCTCTTTGAGAGTTTTGGTAGACGGAGCTGAGTTACTCTTTCTACCGACCGAAGAGAAGACCCCCGACGGTCCAGGACGGTCATCTGGTCAACGGAGAACAAGATTCACTCTCCATCGCCACACGAAGAACCCAGCTTTAAACAAAGGGAAGATTCAGACATCCTCCCTCCCTTGTAACTGGAAAAGAGGGAAGAGTAGTTCTTTTGGTTGTAATCGTTTCGCTTGAATCAAGGAAATCTTTTACAGCTAAAACCACTTTCTCCGACCACCAAATTTTCCGGCCCCTACAAGAGATGGCGACTCCGCTGGGGACTACCTTCGTTACTGACGAGCGCACCGTGGTGCAAGATGACGTTCTCCGTAAGGGGAAAATGGTCGAATCACTCGTCGTCGAGTTCGACCAGGCGAAGTATGAAGAGTTCCTCTCTTCTGGCTCCAAGAGCCCAAAGACCCGCGTCTGTCGCAGGGTCTCAAATGGACAGCCCCCTGAAGCCCAATCTGAGGCTCTGTCGGGTGCTCCTGCTGCCCACTGTGCCAAGTTTGGTTCACGCGCCGACGCCTCCCAGAAGGCCCGCGTAACCTCAGACACCTCTGCTGCGATCAACCGCGTCGCGCAGAACACACGCGCCAACGCCTCTCTGAAGGCCCGCGTGGTCCCCGGCACATCTACTGGTGCGATCGACCGTGTCGCACAGAACGCCCGCGTCAGCGTCTCTCGGGAGACCCGCGTGGCAAACACCCCTGGTTCTACAAACCAGGAAGTTGTTGGCTTCTCTCTTCCTCCACGGCGCAATCGGAATGCCGAGCGTCGACAGAGAAGACGCGCGCGTCAACACTCGGTCGGAACCGTTGGTTTTCTGACTGGGGTTGAACGCAGCGTACGATCCGATGCCTTGCCCGCACCTCGTCCAGTGCGAGAGGTCCGTGTTTGGCGACCCAAACGCGAGACTCCCCAAGTTGAGCCTTCTGAAGACCAACTTGCCAAACGCCAAAGCGGAGCTTCTGCGTCTTGTCAAACGCAGGAAGCACGCGCCCACAGGCGTGGGGCCCAGCAGCCCACTCTCTCCCAAGTCTCTCTGCTCCAACGCAGCAGACAGCAACGCGAAAGTCGCGTCTCATATCAACAGAGACGCCAGATGCGCGTGACGCAGCCGCGACGCAACAGCCGCGTTTCTGAAACCTGTGTCCAGGCTGAACAGCACATGACTGTCTCCCGTCGTCCACGTTGCGAGACCAGTCTCTTTAATCCCCCTCCCACAGATTTGAGGGATTATTTGACAAGGAAAAGGAGTGCCAATCAGACCACTTCTCCATGCTGCTGTCAACAGCTCATCCAGATGCTCTCTGGATGCCATTGCGAGTCAGGCGTGCAACAGCCGTCTTTAATTAGACAGCTGACCCTGATTCCCCCGTCAGCCAAAAGAAGACGCTCCCACAGGAGGAGAACCTTCTCAGATGTTGAATACCCGGAGCTTACTGCAAACATGACTAGCAGAAGCAAGGGGAAACAACTAATGGACAACCCAGAGGAATCTGACTCTGAGCCAGAGGGGGTGTATCAACACACTCGCACCCGGACATGAAGCCTGTTAAACAACAGCAGCGACGGTTCCGTCCCGAAATAATGGAGGCAATCCAATCAGAAGTTAGGAAGCTTATTGACTCCGGCTTTATCAGGGAGGAACAACATCCCGACTGGGTAGCCAACATCGTCCCCGTCGCCAAGAAGAACGGGAAGATCCGGATCTGCATCGACTTCCGTGATCTAAACGAGGCCTGCCCCAAAGACGAATTCTCATTGCCAATCACAGATGTCATGATTGACAATACTTGTGGATTCGAGCGAATGTCCTTTATGGACGGGTTCTCAGGATATAATCAAATCAAGATGTATCCCGATGACGAAAAGCACACCTCCTTCAGGACACCTCTAGGGGTATATTGCTACACCGTCATGCCCTTCGGTCTGAAAAATGCGGGGGCAACCTACCAAAGGGCCATGAATGCCATTTTCCATCGGCAGATACGCAAAACGGTGGAATGTTATGTCGACGACATCGCGGTGAAAAGCCGCACTAAAGGTGATCACATAGCAGACCTGAGGGTGGTCTTCGACATCATGCGGGCTCATCAATTGAAGATGAACCCCACCAAGTCCTTCCTGGGGGTAGCCAGTGGCAAATTCCTAGGGTTTGTTGTGACTTCCACAGGAATCCATTTGGATCCGGAGAAAGTCCGTGCTATCCAAGAGATGCAACCCCCCAGAAGCCTTAAGGAGCTCAGAGGATTACAAGGACGATTGGCATACATCCGCAGATTCATTTCAAATCTCTCCGGGAGATGCCAACCCTTCGCTAAGCTGATGAAGAAGGGCGTTTCGTTCATTTGGGACGACGATTGCCAGCAAGCATTTGAGGAGATCAAGCACTACCTCACCCAACCACCAGTCCTGGCGGCTCCGGTATCCGGAAAGCCTTTCCTGGTGTACGTCCGATCAATGGATCATTCTTTGGGAGCTCTACTAGCTCAGAATGATGACCAGGGGCGAGAACAAGCAATCTACTACCTAAGTAGAACGATGATCGGAGCCGAACATCGGTATAACCCGATCGAGAAGGAATGTTTGGCATTAGTGTTCGCCATTCAGAAAATGCGACACTATCTGGTGGGCCAAACCATAAATGTCATATCCAAAGTCAACCCCCTGAGGTTACTTATGACAAAGCCTTCTTCACTAAATGGCCGGCTGGCAAAATGGGCCATATTGCTATCACAATATGAGATGCATTTTCTGCCACAAAAGGCTATTAAGGGACAAGCGGTGGCGGACTTCTTAGCTGAACACCCAGATCCCAGGGCAGCCAAACTCTACGAGGATCTCCCAGATGAGGTCGCCGAAGTCTGCCTAGCTCAGACACCGTTCGAAAGTCAAGTATGGCAACTTTTCTTCGACGGTGCATCAAGGGCAAGCCCGAAGGGACACACAGTAGCGGGGGTAGGAGTGGTACTCGTCTCCCCACAAAATTACGTGATTCCCCGAGCTATCTCGTTAACCGAGCCCTGCTCCAATAATGTGGCGGAATACAACGCTCTTTTGATTGGGATGCAATTCGCCGATGAGATTGGCGTTAAAAATCTCGAGGCATACGGTGATTCTAAACTCATCGTCAGCCAAGTTCGCGGAGAGTATGAGGTCAGGCATGAAGATCTAGTACCCTACTACAACGCGACAATCCACATGGCCGAGAGGTTTTCAAACTTCTACATCGACCATGTACCGCGCAAGCAAAATGCGCATGCAGATGCACTTGCATCCCTTGCTGCCTCCTTAGCTCTTCCAGCTGGAGCAGTGGAGAAGATATTCGTCTATAGCCACGACCTATACTGCCCAAAAAGTCCCCTCGGAGACTACCAGAGGTCAACGGGAGATCGTCGCGGTAAGGAAACACTTGAAGTGTCAACCGATCCAGAGCTTAAAGACTGGCGATTCCCTACATTGATTTTGTCTTATACGGCATCTTGCCCGAAGACACCAGGGAGGCAGCTGCCATCCGAAGGAAAGCCTCCAAATTCTACTACAATGCGATTTCGCGAACATTGTATCGTAGATCGCATGACGGGATCCTGCTCCGGTGCCTCTCATCAAAAGAAGCCCACGAAGTGTTGAAAGAAGCCCACGATGGTACGTGTGGAGCTCATCAACCTGGCCCGAAGCTGGCAAACCGACTCCAAAGATTGGGTTACTACTGGCCCAAGATGGTTGCCGATGCTGTTGCCTATGCCAAAAGATGTCACGCCTGTCAAATACATGGCGATTTCATCCATCAAGCACCAGGATACCTCCACTCTACGACCTCTACCTGGCCGTTCGAAATGTGGGGGATGGACGTGATTGGTCCTATCAGCCCACCATCATCAAAGGGACATCGGTTCATCCTAGCGATAACCGATTACTTCTCAAAGTGGGCCGAAGCTATCCCTTTGAAAGAGGTGAAATCTTCTAACGTGATCAAGTTCGTGAAACATCACGTTATTTACCGGTTCGGTGTGCCTCGGCGGATTGTCCATGACAATGGACCCCAGTTCATCAGCCAGGCTTTTCAGAGATTCTGCGCCAAGTTCAGAATCCAGAGTGTGTCATCAACGGCATACTATCCGCCCGCTAACGGCCTCGCAGAAGCTTTCAATAAGACTATTGGCAAGCTTCTCAAGAAATTCGTCTCGAAAAGTCAACGAGACTGGGACGATAAGTTGGGCGAATGCTTATGGGCCTATCGCACGACTGTGCGAACCCCAACTAAAGCCACGCCATTTTCCTTGGTGTACGGATGCGAAGCCGTCCTTCCACTGGAAGTCCAAATTCCATCTCTTCGCGTCGCCTTGACAGCGGAAATGACAACAGAGGAGAAGCATCGACAGTGACTCCAAGAATTGGAAGCCTTGGACGACAAGCGTCTGCAGGCCCAACAACAAATCGAGCTTTACCAAGCTCGTATCACCAGAGCCTTCAACAAGAAAGTCAAATCCCGAACTTTCAAGAAAGGCGACCTCGTCTTAGCCGTCCGAAGACCCATGGTCATGACGCACAAGACGAAAGGAAAATTCCAACCCAAATGGGAAGGACCGTTTGTAGTAGAGTCAGTCTACTCAAATGGATCGTATCGCCTCATAACCTCAAATGGCGATACACTCATGATGCCAATCAATGGCAAATTCCTGAAGAAATACTATCCCTAGATGGCATTCTTCCACCGATCAAGTTAAAAATACACCTCTGATCGGAAACATCCAACGCCTCCGACGGCTAAGGATAGAGGAAAATGTTGGCTTTTAAGTCCAACATAAGTCTTCGACAACTCATCATGCTGAGGGGAATAGCATGGCTAGCCCAACTCAAACGGTAGTTGGTAAAGGCATGACAAACCCGTTGACAGCTGAGGATTTGCTAAAAATCCTAAGGGACACGTTCCCATTTGATCCGACGCCTCCGACGGCTAAGGATAGAGGAAAATGTTGGCTTTTAAGTCCAACATAAGTCTTCGACAACTCATCATGCTGAGGGGAATAGCATGGCTAGCCCAACTCAAACGGTAGTTGGTAAAGGCATCTCAAATCCGTTGATAGCTGAGGGTTTGCTAAAAATCCTAAGTGGACTTGATTCCACTCTTCCCTCCAAAAATCCCTTACCAATTCTCATCCATAGAATGGTAGGACCACAAAATGCAATCATTACTATGTTAACACTATACCTCTGGTAATGAATACTCTTTGTCGAGTACAAACCTGGCTTGAAGTTTGAGACGCGGGTTTCGGGCCTTCACGTCTGGATGCTGAGGCGCGGGCGTCGGGCCGACGCGCCTTGATGCTGAGACGCGGGCTTCAGGCCGACGCGTCTTGATGCTGAGACGCGGGCTTCGGGCCGACGCGTCTTGATGCTGAGACACGGGCTTCGGGCCGACGCGTCTTGATGCTGAGACGCGGGCTTCGGGCCGACGCGTCTGATCGTTGAGACGCGGGTGTAGAGCCAACGCGTCTTAATGCTGAGACGCGAGCATCGATTCCTCGCGTCTAGAGCTTGAGACTCTGCTTCCTTAATGGCTGGTCTGTTAGTCATTTTTAGACAGCCTACAGAACCCCCTCCAAAGTTTCTGATATTCCGCAGTTGAATGGGACGGATTTCGGAATACTTTGGATCTTAGCCGTGTTCGCGTTTATGACTGGACTGTTAATGCTTCGGGTTTGATCTTATCTGGAATTGGTCTTCGTGAGTGTACTGTTGAACTCTTTGAAGCCGTCAGAGTTGATCGTGTTGAGTGTCTAGATACACAGTCTAGACCTCCCCGATTGCTTTTAGTCTGTCACGGGTGCGCTTTTGGCCGGGAGTGGTTGGTTGTCTGTTTGCGTCAGTGTACTGTTGAACTGACTTGCAGAAGCAGGAGACTGGACGCAGGTTCCCTTTTGAAAAAGCAGAGACTGCTTTGAAGACGCGACTTCTTAGCGAGACGCGATGTTTGGCCTGTTTGAGGGGACGCGGACTTTGGAGAGACGCATCTCTTGAAATGCAGACGCGATTTTCTGGGTGCATTTATGATGATGCTGACGGGGCATGTCCACCGAAGAGCCGCGTACTTTGGGACGCGCACCTGTGCCATGTCATGATTACGCCGCCAGCTGGCCTGGGGAAACGGCGAGATTTCGCCTTTTGGCGCGCGGATCCCCCGATTCATTAAATGAACTGCTCCACGTGTCAACTTCTGACTTGTGGCGGGGTCGCGACGCATGATCTTCCCTGTTCAAACAATGATTTGGCTCCACGCGTCAGGCAGCGATTCGCTGCAGCGTTTATTGGGCCAAACGCTGTGTATCTTCGCGAATCTCTGTGCCTATAAAAGGCAACAGTTAGAGAGATGTATCTTCTTCTCCGAACGAACGCATTCTCTGAGAAAAAGAACTTCCTTCTCTGTTCAACTATTCATCTCCTCGCTCGGATTTCTTGATCTTCAATGGCTCCCAAGACAAAACCGACTGCATCGACCTCAAGGGCGACCGTCGCCGAGGCTGAGAGAGATGCTTCCTCTGCGCAGGAGGGTGTTTTCCGAGGTAAAAATGCACCTTCGGTGTGGGTTCCGCCATTAAAACATGTTCATAGAACCCTAAGGACCTTTAACACAAGATCGTGTTTGATTCTCGGACGCTGTCCTTGAGATGATAACCGGGGCGCGGGCCTGATGATCCGACGCTGGTGAACTCTGCACTCTGGGTCCTTCACTTAGAATATTTCTAATTGTGAAGATCTCTGGACGCGATTTGCAGAACGCGGATTTGATCCATGCGTTCTGTGCCGCGTTTTGTGCCATCAGGCGCTGGCGTCCGAGTCCAAGCACTTTGAAATTTCACAAGTCTTGGTTTGCAGAACGCGGATTTGATCCTTGCGTTCTGTGTCTTCAACCGCCGATTTTGTAGAATCTGGCGTTTGAGTCCAAGTACTTAGAATTTTCATAAGTCTTGGTTTGCAGAACGCAGCTTTGCAGGTCTGGACGCGGATGATAACTCCTGCGTCCAATGTCTCGGCTGCGTTTTGAATTATGAACACTTAGCGTCTTCCCTTATTTTTTTGGCAAAGTATCTGACCAAGTGTCTTTTTCTTTTGCAGTGCCGCATGTTTCAGGTTCACTCGCCAAGATGCACCATTTTGGCCGCGTGGGTGGTGCCGACCACCGTCTGACTTTTGCACTGCGAAGGACCATACCTATGACTGCTGACAGGTCGCCAGTTCGCAGGGAAATGATTGCCCATGTTAATGAGAGGACTTCTCGGGTGCTCATGACCGATGCAGTCTTCGCAACGGATACCCACATCAAGCTGGAGAAGCCTGCTTTCTCTTCTTTGGAGATCATGTCAGCGACGGTGGCAACCCAATGTATGACGGGAATTACAGGTGGCTCCGTCAGATAGGGGAGAGGAGATACTTCCTTCCAGCCATGGAGAGGATGCTCCCGTTGTCTTATCTCCAACATCTGTCCGTCCTTCGGAAGATGAAGTGGGACGTGTCCCGGGATATCTCTGAGATTACCCTTGGGAATTTCAAATCCCAGAACGTATACCGTCATGATTGCCATGACCGGGCGGTCCTCGGTGGCGGAAAAGATCCTCTTCCTCTCCCAACTCCAGAAGTGACATCAAGGACATTCCGTTGGATGGCCTGCTGGGGAAAGGGATGGTGATGAATGCAGGACTCTCTGCTGCCGCTGGACCTAGTGGAGGGTGGCATCCTTTGTGATGACTTCGAAACTTCCTCTCTCACCCCAGAGTGACTCCATGTTTGTTGGATGATCTGCTAGGGAAAGAGACGCGCCTGAACGAAGGGTTGCAGGACCTTCTGTTGCCACCGGACCTCAAGAACACCATTGCTCTTGGCTTAGTCAGCTAGGGCGCTTTCGAAAGTTGGCGTCGTCGCCATGGCGCAATCGGTTCCAGTTGTGCACCTGGGATCAGATGCGGTTTCAAGGAGTGAGTACGGCCTCTGAGAGAGAGAGAGGGACTTCTTTGTACTCCTTAATTGTAACACTCAATCTTATTGTATAAGAGAGCGTTTTGTATCACTTTCATATGCTTGAATATCGAATAAAAGTGACACTTTTCTTTTTGCCTCTTTCTGTTGTCTTGAATGTTTTGTTTTAGAGGCAAAAGAATGATTTTGGTGGACCCGCCACTTTATAAAAGAAAGTGACAAGTGGAGTGCGTACCCCCAGAGAAGGTGAACTTTTATCAAGGATTTGGGATTAACTTGATTTAAGATCAGCTGGGGATTTTGATGGAAGCATTGTTTATCGGTGTAATGTTAACCAAGAATGCCTCCCAAATGAATTTGATACTCGGTTGGGGAGAATATCAAATGAAACTAGACTCGTGGGGAATCTAGTAAGATTTTTACCGCTAGAGGTGTGATATTAACTTAACGGTTTAGAAGTAGTCTTGTCAGAAGTGTAATATTAACTTGACAAGGACGTGAGTTAGAGGTGTGATATTAACCTAACTCATCAGCATCTCAGTTTTATTTGGGAAAACTGAGGGTGTCACTGTCATAGGTGTGATGTTTAACTTAACAGTGATAGTAATGCTAGAGGTGTAATGTTGAACTTGGCATTAGTCGTCTCGGCTTAAAGAAGTCAAGGAAAGGTCATAGCCATAGGTGTATTGTTGAACTTAGCAATGACTCGGATGCTAGAAGTGTAGTGTTAACTTGGCATCGTTCATCTCGGCTTGGACAAGGAAGTCGAGGAAAGGTCATAGCCATAGGTGTATTGTTGAACTTAGCAATGACTCGGATGCTAGAAGTGTAGTGTTAACTTGGCATCGTTCATCTCGGCTTGGACAAGGAAGTCGAGGAAAGGTCATTGTCAGAGGTGTATTGTTGAACTTAGCAATGACTCGGATGCTAGAAGTGTAGTGTTAACTTGGCATCGTCCATTTCAGCTTCGATATGGAAGTCTGAAGAAAGGTGACTGTCAGAGGTGTGATATTAACTTGACAGGCACTCGAGGTACCGCTTAGAGGTGTAATGTTAACTTTAAACAGTAGTTTTGTCAGAGGTGTGATATTAACTTGACAAGAATTTGCTTGCGATAGGAGCAATTTGAGGACCTGTCATTCTATTGATGAGAATTGACAAGTGGAATTTGAGGTGCCAGAGGTATAGTGTTAACTTGGCAAATTTGAGAGTTTGTTACTCTATGCAGAGTTAACAAGGGAGGAAGCAGAGTCTCAAGCTCTAGACGCGAGGAATCGATGCTCGCGTCTCAGCATTAAGACGCGTTGGCTCTACACCCGCGTCTCAACGATCAGACGCGTCGGCCGAAGCCCGCGTCTCAGCATCAAGACGCGTCGGCCCGAAGCCCGCGTCTCAGCATCAAGACGCGTCGGCCCGAAGCCCGCGTCTCAGCATCAAGGCGCGTCGGCCCGACGCCCGCGCCTCAGCATCCAGACGTGAAGGCCCGAAGCCCGCGTCTCAAACTTCAAGGCGCGTTTGGCTCGACGCCCGCGTCTCAAACTTCAAGGCGCGTTTGGCCCAACGCCCGCGTCTCAGTTGCAACTGCCCTGATTGCGGGGCCAGTCACCGCGCATGTAGCGGGTAGTGGCCCCTCATTCGGGAGCGTTTTCAGGAGGCACCTTCACCCCCTGAGACCCCTATAAATAGCCTTGTTTGCTATGAAGAGAGGATCGGAGTTTTGAAGGGAGAGAGCTTTGAGATAAGATCGAAACTTGGGAAAGGTCGAGAATTAAGAAGGTCAAGGCATCATCAAAATCGATCGAATCCAGGCAAGAGGATCATCAAGAGGGAAGCACGACTCTTCAGCGAGCTTACTGAGTACTAGCCGCTCTTCGCCTACCTCCTCTTTGAGAGTTTTGGTAGACGGAGCTGAGTTACTCTTTCTACCGACCGAAGAGAAGACCCCCGACGGTCCAGGACGGTCATCTGGTCAACGGAGAACAAGATTCACTCTCCATCGCCACACGAAGAACCCAGCTTTAAACAAAGGGAAGATTCAGACATCCTCCCTCCCTTGTAACTGGAAAAGAGGGAAGAGTAGTTCTTTTGGTTGTAATCGTTTCGCTTGAATCAAGGAAATCTTTTACAGCTAAAACCACTTTCTCCGACCACCAAATTTCCGGCCCCTACAAGAGATGGCGACTCCGCTGGGGACTACCTTCGTTACTGACGAGCGCACCGTGATGCAAGATGACGTTCTCCGTAAGGGGAAAATGGTCGAATCACTCGTCGTCGAGTTCGACCAGGCGAAGTATGAAGAGTTCCTCTCTTCTGGCTCCAAGAGCCCAAAGACCCGCGTCTGTCGCAGGGTCTCAAATGGACAGCCCCCTGAAGCCCAATCTGAGGCTCTGTCGGGTGCTCCTGCTGCCCACTGTGCCAAGTTTGGTTCACGCGCCGACGCCTCCCAGAAGGCCCGCGTAACCTCAGACACCTCTGCTACGATCAACCGCGTCGCGCAGAACACACGCGCCAACGCCTCTCTGAAGGCCCGCGTGGTCCCCGGCACATCTACTGGTGCGATCGACCGTGTCGCACAGAACGCCCGCGTCAGCGTCTCTCGGGAGACCCGCGTGGCAAACACCCCTGGTTCTACAAACCAGGAAGTTGTTGGCTTCTCTCTTCCTCCACGGCGCAATCGGAATGCCGAGCGTCGACAGAGAAGACGCGCGCGTCAACACTCGGTCGGAACCGTTGGTTTTCTGACTGGGGTTGAACGCAGCGTACGATCCGATGCCTTGCCCGCACCTCGTCCAGTGCGAGAGGTCCGTGTTTGGCGACCCAAACGCGAGACTCCCCAAGTTGAGCCTTCTGAAGACCAACTTGCCAAACGCCAAAGCGGAGCTTCTGCGTCTTGTCAAACGCAGGAAGCACGCGCCCACAGGCGTGGGGCCCAGCAGCCCACTCTCTCCCAAGTCTCTCTGCTCCAACGCAGCAGACAGCAACGCGAAAGTCGCGTCTCATATCAACAGAGACGCCAGATGCGCGTGACGCAGCCGCGACGCAACAGCCGCGTTTCTGAAACCTGTGTCCAGGCTGAACAGCACATGACTGTCTCCCGTCGTCCACGTTGCGAGACCAGTCTCTTTAATCCCCCTCCCACAGATTTGAGGGATTATTTGACAAGGAAAAGGAGTGCCAATCAGACCACTTCTCCATGCTGCTGTCAACAGCTCATCCAGATGCTCTCTGGATGCCATTGCGAGTCAGGCGTGCAACAGCCGTCTTTAATTAGACAGCTGACCCTGATTCCCCCGTCAGCCAAAAGAAGACGCTCCCACAGGAGGAGAACCTTCTCAGATGTTGAATACCCGGAGCTTACTGCAAACATGACTAGCAGAAGTAAGGGGAAACAACTAATGGACAACCCAGAGGAATCTGACTCTGAGCCAGAGGGGGTGTATCAACACACTCGCACCCGGACATGAAGCCTGTTAAACAACAGCAGCGACGGTTCCGTCCCGAAATAATGGAGGCAATCCAATCAGAAGTTAGGAAGCTTATTGACTCCGGCTTTATCAGGGAGGAACAACATCCCGACTGGGTAGCCAACATCGTCCCCGTCGCCAAGAAGAACGGGAAGATCCGGATCTGCATCGACTTCCGTGATCTAAACGAGGCCTGCCCCAAAGACGAATTCCCATTGCCAATCACAGATGTCATGATTGACAATACTTGTGGATTCGAGCGAATGTCCTTTATGGACGGGTTCTCAGGATATAATCAAATCAAGATGTATCCCGATGACGAAAAGCACACCTCCTTCAGGACACCTCTAGGGGTATATTGCTACACCGTCATGCCCTTCGGTCTGAAAAATGCGGGGGCAACCTACCAAAGGGCCATGAATGCCATTTTCCATCGGCAGATACGCAAAACGGTGGAATGTTATGTCGACGACATCGCGGTGAAAAGCCGCACTAAAGGTGATCACATAGCAGACCTGAGGGTGGTCTTCGACATCATGCGGGCTCATCAATTGAAGATGAACCCCACCAAGTCCTTCCTGGGGGTAGCCAGTGGCAAATTCCTAGGGTTTGTTGTGACTTCCACAGGAATCCATTTGGATCCGGAGAAAGTCCGTGCTATCCAAGAGATGCAACCCCCCAGAAGCCTTAAGGAGCTCAGAGGATTACAAGGACGATTGGCATACATCCGCAGATTCATTTCAAATCTCTCCGGGAGATGCCAACCCTTCGCTAAGCTGATGAAGAAGGGCGTTTCGTTCATTTGGGACGACGATTGCCAGCAAGCATTTGAGGAGATCAAGCACTACCTCACCCAACCACCAGTCCTGGCGGCTCCGGTATCCGGAAAGCCTTTCCTGGTGTACGTCCGATCAATGGATCATTCTTTGGGAGCTCTACTAGCTCAGAATGATGACCAGGGGCGAGAACAAGCAATCTACTACCTAAGTAGAACGATGATCGGAGCCGAACATCGGTATAACCCGATCGAGAAGGAATGTTTGGCATTAGTGTTCGCCATTCAGAAAATGCGACACTATCTGGTGGGCCAAACCATAAATGTCATATCCAAAGTCAACCCCCTGAGGTTACTTATGACAAAGCCTTCTTCACTAAATGGCCGGCTGGCAAAATGGGCCATATTGCTATCACAATATGAGATGCATTTTCTGCCACAAAAGGCTATTAAGGGACAAGCGGTGGCGGACTTCTTAGCTGAACACCCAGATCCCAGGGCAGCCAAACTCTACGAGGATCTCCCAGATGAGGTCGCCGAAGTCTGCCTAGCTCAGACACCGTTCGAAAGTCAAGTATGGCAACTTTTCTTCGACGGTGCATCAAGGGCAAGCCCGAAGGGACACACAGTAGCGGGGGTAGGAGTGGTACTCGTCTCCCCACAAAATTACGTGATTCCCCGAGCTATCTCGTTAACCGAGCCCTGCTCCAATAATGTGGCGGAATACAACGCTCTTTTGATTGGGATGCAATTCGCCGATGAGATTGGCGTTAAAAATCTCGAGGCATACGGTGATTCTAAACTCATCGTCAGCCAAGTTCGCGGAGAGTATGAGGTCAGGCATGAAGATCTAGTACCCTACTACAACGCGACAATCCACATGGCCGAGAGGTTTTCAAACTTCTACATCGACCATGTACCGCGCAAGCAAAATGCGCATGCAGATGCACTTGCATCCCTTGCTGCCTCCTTAGCTCTTCCAGCTGGAGCAGTAGAGAAGATATTCGTCTATAGCCACGACCTATACTGCCCAAAAAGTCCCCTCGGAGACTACCAGAGGTCAACGGGAGATCGTCGCGGTAAGGAAACACTTGAAGTGTCAACCGATCCAGAGCTTAAAGACTGGCGATTCCCCTACATTGATTTTGTCTTATACGGCATCTTGCCCGAAGACACCAGGGAGGCAGCTGCCATCCGAAGGAAAGCCTCCAAATTCTACTACAATGCGATTTCGCGAACATTGTATCGTAGATCGCATGACGGGATCCTGCTCCGGTGCCTCTCATCAAAAGAAGCCCACGAAGTGTTGAAAGAAGCCCACGATGGTACGTGTGGAGCTCATCAACCTGGCCCGAAGCTGGCAAACCGACTCCAAAGATTGGGTTACTACTGGCCCAAGATGGTTGCCGATGCTGTTGCCTATGCCAAAAGATGTCACGCCTGTCAAATACATGGCGATTTCATCCATCAAGCACCAGGATACCTCCACTCTACGACCTCTACCTGGCCGTTCGAAATGTGGGGGATGGACGTGATTGGTCCTATCAGCCCACCATCATCAAAGGGACATCGGTTCATCCTAGCGATAACCGATTACTTCTCAAAGTAGGCCGAAGCTATCCCTTTGAAAGAGGTGAAATCTTCTAACGTGATCAAGTTCGTGAAACATCACGTTATTTACCGGTTCGGTGTGCCTCGGCGGATTGTCCATGACAATGGACCCCAGTTCATCAGCCAGGCTTTTCAGAGATTCTGCGCCAAGTTCAGAATCCAGAGTGTGTCATCAACGGCATACTATCCGCCCGCTAACGGCCTCGCAGAAGCTTTCAATAAGACTATTGGCAAGCTTCTCAAGAAATTCGTCTCGAAAAGTCAACGAGACTGGGACGATAAGTTGGGCGAATGCTTATGGGCCTATCGCACGACTGTGCGAACCCCAACTAAAGCCACGCCATTTTCCTTGGTGTACGGATGCGAAGCCGTCCTTCCACTGGAAGTCCAAATTCCATCTCTTCGCGTCGCCTTGACAGCGGAAATGACAACAGAGGAGAAGCATCGACAGTGACTCCAAGAATTGGAAGCCTTGGACGACAAGCGTCTGCAGGCCCAACAACAAATCGAGCTTTACCAAGCTCGTATCACCAGAGCCTTCAACAAGAAAGTCAAATCCCGAACTTTCAAGAAAGGCGACCTCGTCTTAGCCGTCCGAAGACCCATGGTCATGACGCACAAGACGAAAGGAAAATTCCAACCCAAATGGGAAGGACCGTTTGTAGTAGAGTCAGTCTACTCAAATGGATCGTATCGCCTCATAACCTCAAATGGCGATACACTCATGATGCCAATCAATGGCAAATTCCTGAAGAAATACTATCCCTAGATGGCATTCTTCCACCGATCAAGTTAAAAATACACCTCTGATCGGAAACATCCAACGCCTCCGACGGCTAAGGATAGAGGAAAATGTTGGCTTTTAAGTCCAACATAAGTCTTCGACAACTCATCATGCTGAGGGGAATAGCATGGCTAGCCCAACTCAAACGGTAGTTGGTAAAGGCATGACAAACCCGTTGACAGCTGAGGATTTGCTAAAAATCCTAAGGGACACGTTCCCATTTGATCCGACGCCTCCGACGGCTAAGGATAGAGGAAAATGTTGGCTTTTAAGTCCAACATAAGTCTTCGACAACTCATCATGCTGAGGGGAATAGCATGGCTAGCCCAACTCAAACGGTAGTTGGTAAAGGCATCTCAAATCCGTTGATAGCTGAGGGTTTGCTAAAAATCCTAAGTGGACTTGATTCCACTCTTCCCTCCAAAAATCCCTTACCAATTCTCATCCATAGAATGGTAGGACCACAAAATGCAATCATTACTATGTTAACACTATACCTCTGGTAATGAATACTCTTTGTCGAGTACAAACCTGGCTTGAAGTTTGAGACGCGGGCTTCGGGCCTTCACGTCTGGATGCTGAGGCGCGGGCGTCGGGCCGACGCGCCTTGATTCTGAGACGCGGGCTTCAGGCCGACGCGTCTTGATGCTGAGACGCGGGCTTCGGGCCGACGCGTCTTGATGCTGAGACACGGGCTTCGGGCCGACGCGTCTTGATGCTGAGACGCGGGCTTCGGGCCGACGCGTCTGATCGTTGAGACGCGGGTGTAGAGCCAACGCGTCTTAATGCTGAGACGCGAGCATCGATTCCTCGCGTCTAGAGCTTGAGACTCTGCTTCCTTAATGGCTGGTCTGTTAGTCATTTTTAGACAGCCTACAGAACCCCCTCCAAAGTTTCTGATATTTCGCAGTTGAATGGGACGGATTTCGGAATACTTTGGATCTTAGCCGTGTTCGCGTTTATGACTGGACTGTTAATGCTTCGGGTTTGATCTTATCTGGAATTGGTCTTCGTGAGTGTACTGTTGAACTCTTTGAAGCCGTCAGAGTTGATCGTGTTGAGTGTCTAGATACACAGTCTAGACCTCCCCGATTGCTTTTAGTCTGTCACGGGTGCGCTTTTGGCCGGGAGTGGTTGGTTGTCTGTTTGCGTCAGTGTACTGTTGAACTGACTTGCAGAAGCAGGAGACTGGACGCAGGTTCCCTTTTGAAAAAGCAGAGACTGCTTTGAAGACGCGACTTCTTAGCGAGACGCGATGTTTGGCCTGTTTGAGGGGACGCGGACTTTGGAGAGACGCATCTCTTGAAATGCAGACGCGATTTTCTGGGTGCATTTATGATGATGCTGACGGGGCATGTCCACCGAAGAGCCGCGTACTTTGGGACGCGCACCTGTGCCATGTCATGATTACGCCGCCAGCTGGCCTGGGGAAACGGCGAGATTTCGCCTTTTGGCGCGCGGATCCCCCGATTCATTAAATGAACTGCTCCACGTGTCAACTTCTGACTTGTGGCGGGGTCGCGACGCATGATCTTCCCTGTTCAAACAATGATTTGGCTCCACGCGTCAGGCAGCGATTCGCTGCAGCGTTTATTGGGCCAAACGCTGCGTATCTTCGCGAATCTCTGTGCCTATAAAAGGCAACAGTTAGAGAGATGTATCTTCTTCTCCGAACGAACGCATTCTCTGAGAAAAAGAACTTCCTTCTCTGTTCAACTATTCATCTCCTCGCTCGGATTTCTTGATCTTCAATGGCTCCCAAGACAAAACCGACTGCATCGACCTCAAGGGCGACCGTCGCCGAGGCTGAGAGAGATGCTTCCTCTGCGCAGGAGGGTGTTTTCCGAGGTAAAAATGCACCTTCGGTGTGGGTTCCGCCATTAAAACATGTTCATAGAACCCTAAGGACCTTTAACACAAGATCGTGTTTGATTCTCGGACGCTGTCCTTGAGATGATAACCGGGGCGCGGGCCTGATGATCCGACGCTGGTGAACTCTGCACTCTGGGTCCTTCACTTAGAATATTTCTAATTGTGAAGATCTCTGGACGCGATTTGCAGAACGCGGATTTGATCCATGCGTTCTGTGCCGCGTTTTGTGCCATCAGGCGCTGGCGTCCGAGTCCAAGCACTTTGAAATTTCACAAGTCTTGGTTTGCAGAACGCGGATTTGATCCTTGCGTTCTGTGTCTTCAACCGCCGATTTTGTAGAATCTGGCGTTTGAGTCCAAGTACTTAGAATTTTCATAAGTCTTGGTTTGCAGAACGCAGCTTTGCAGGTCTGGACGCGGATGATAACTCCTGCGTCCAATGTCTCGGCTGCGTTTTGAATTATGAACACTTAGCGTCTTCCCTTATTTTTTTGGCAAAGTATCTGACCAAGTGTCTTTTTCTTTTGCAGTGCCGCATGTTTCAGGTTCACTCGCCAAGATGCACCATTTTGGCCGCGTGGGTGGTGCCGACCACCGTCTGACTTTTGCACTGCGAAGGACCATACCTGTGACTGCTGACAGGTCGCCAGTTCGCAGGGAAATGATTGCCCATGTTAATGAGAGGACTTCTCGGGTGCTCATGACCGATGCAGTCTTCGCAACGGATACCCACATCAAGCTGGAGAAGCCTGCTTTCTTCTTTGGAGATCATGTCAGCGACGGTGGCAACCCAATGTATGACGGGAATTACAGGTGGCTCCGTCAGATAGGGGAGAGGAGATACTTCCTTCCAGCCATGGAGAGGATGCTCCCGTTGTCTTATCTCCAACATCTGTCCGTCCTTCGGAAGATGAAGTGGGACGTGTCCCGGGATATCTCTGAGATTACCCTTGGGAATTTCAAATCCCAGAACGTATACCGTCATGATTGCCATGACCGGGCGGTCCTCGGTGGCGGAAAAGATCCTCTTCCTCTCCCAACTCCAGAAGTGACATCAAGGACATTCCGTTGGATGGCCTGCTGGGGAAAGGGATGGTGATGAATGCAGGACTCTCTGCTGCCGCTGGACCTAGTGGAGGGTGGCATCCTTTGTGATGACTCCGAAACTTCCTCTCTCACCCCAAGAGTGACTCCATGTTTGTTGGATGATCTGCTAGGGAAAGAGACGCGCCTGAACGAAGGGTTGCAGGACCTTCTGTTGCCACCGGACCTCAAGAACACCATTGCTCTTGGCTTAGTCAGCTAGGGCGCTTTCGAAAGTTGGCGTCGTCGCCATGGCGCAATCGGTTCCAGTTGTGCACCTGGGATCAGATGCGGTTTCAAGGAGTGAGTACGGCCTCTGAGAGAGAGAGGGACTTCTTTGTACTCCTTAATTGTAACACTCAATCTTATTGTATAAGAGAGCGTTTTGTATCACTTTCATATGCTTGAATATCGAATAAAAGTGACACTTTTCTTTTTGCCTCTTTCTGTTGTCTTGAATGTTTTGTTTTAGAGGCAAAAGAATGATTTTGGTGGACCCGCCACTTTATAAAAGAAAGTGACAAGTGGAGTGCGTACCCCCAGAGAAGGTGAACTTTTATCAAGGATTTGGGATTAACTTGATTTAAGATCAGCTGGGGATTTTGATGGAAGCATTGTTTATCGGTGTAATGTTAACCAAGAATGCCTCCCAAATGAATTTGATACTCAGTTGGGGAGAATATCAAATGAAACTAGACTCGTGGGGAATCTAGTAAGATTTTTACCGCTAGAGGTGTGATATTAACTTAACGGTTTAGAAGTAGTCTTGTCAGAAGTGTAATATTAACTTGACAAGGACGTGAGTTAGAGGTGTGATATTAACCTAACTCATCAGCATCTCAGTTTTATTTGGGAAAACTGAGGGTGTCACTGTCATAGGTGTGATGTTTAACTTAACAGTGATAGTAATGCTAGAGGTGTAATGTTGAACTTGGCATTAGTCGTCTCGGCTTAAAGAAGTCAAGGAAAGGTCATAGCCATAGGTGTATTGTTGAACTTAGCAATGACTCGGATGCTAGAAGTGTAGTGTTAACTTGGCATCGTTCATCTCGGCTTGGACAAGGAAGTCGAGGAAAGGTCATAGCCATAGGTGTATTGTTGAACTTAGCAATGACTCGGATGCTAGAAGTGTAGTGTTAACTTGGCATCGTTCATCTCGGCTTGGACAAGGAAGTCGAGGAAAGGTCATTGTCAGAGGTGTATTGTTGAACTTAGCAATGACTCGGATGCTAGAAGTGTAGTGTTAACTTGGCATCGTCCATTTCAGCTTCGATATGGAAGTCTGAAGAAAGGTGACTGTCAGAGGTGTGATATTAACTTGACAGGCACTCGAGGTACCGCTTAGAGGTGTAATGTTAACTTTAAACAGTAGTTTTGTCAGAGGTGTGATATTAACTTGACAAGAATTTGCTTGCGATAGGAGCAATTTGAGGACCTGTCATTCTATTGATGAGAATTGACAAGTGGAATTTGAGGTGCCAGAGGTATAGTGTTAACTTGGCAAATTTGAGAGTTTGTTACTCTATGCAGAGTTAACAAGCCAGGTTTGTACTCGACAAAGAGTATTCATTACCAGAGGTATAGTGTTAACATAGTAATGATTGCATTTTGTGGTCCTACCATTCTATGGATGAGAATTGGTAAGGGATTTTTAGAGGGAAGAGTGGAATCAAGTCCACTTAGGATTTTTAGCAAACCCTCAGCTATCAACGGATTTGAGATGCCTTTACCAACTACCGTTTGAGTTGGGCTAGCCATGCTATTCCCCTCAGCATGATGAGTTGTCGAAGACTTATGTTGGACTTAAAAGCCAACATTTTCCTCTATCCTTAGCAGTCGGAGGCGTCGGATCAAATGGGAACGTGTCCCTTAGGATTTTTAGCAAATCCTCAGCTGTCAACGGGTTTGTCATGCCTTTACCAACTACCGTTTGAGTTGGGCTAGCCATGCTATTCCCCTCAGCATGATGAGTTGTCGAAGACTTATGTTGGACTTAAAAGCCAACATTTTCCTCTATCCTTAGCCGTCGGAGGCGTTGGATGTTTCCGATCAGAGGTGCATTTTTAACTTGATCGGTGGAAGAATGCCATCTAGGGATAGTATTTCTTCAGGAATTTGCCATTGATTGGCATCATGAGTGTATCGCCATTTGAGGTTATGAGGCGATACGATCCATTTGAGTAGACTGACTCTACTACAAACGGTCCTTCCCATTTGGGTTGGAATTTTCCTTTCGTCTTGTGCGTCATGACCATGGGTCTTCGGACGGCTAAGACGAGGTCGCCTTTCTTGAAAGTTCGGGATTTGACTTTCTTGTTGAAGGCTCTGGTGATACGAGCTTGGTAAAGCTCGATTTGTTGTTGGGCCTGCAGACGCTTGTCGTCCAAGGCTTCCAATTCTTGGAGTCGCTGTCGATGCTTCTCCTCTGTTGTCATTTCCGCTGTCAAGGCGACGCGAAGAGATGGAATTTGGACTTCCAGTGGAAGGACGGCTTCGCATCCGTACACCAAGAAAAATGGCGTGGCTTTAGTTGGGGTTCGCACAGTCGTGCGATAGGCCCATAAGCATTCGCCCAACTTATCGTCCCAGTCTCGTTGACTTTTCGAGACGAATTTCTTGAGAAGCTTGCCAATAGTCTTATTGAAAGCTTCTGCGAGGCCGTTAGCGGGCGGATAGTATGCCGTTGATGACACACTCTGGATTCTGAACTTGGCGCAGAATCTCTGAAAAGCCTGGCTGATGAACTGGGGTCCATTGTCATGGACAATCCGCCGAGGCACACCGAACCGGTAAATAACGTGATGTTTCACGAACTTGATCACGTTAGAAGATTTCACCTCTTTCAAAGGGATAGCTTCGGCCCACTTTGAGAAGTAATCGGTTATCGCTAGGATGAACCGATGTCCCTTTGATGATGGTGGGCTGATAGGACCAATCACGTCCATCCCCCACATTTCGAACGGCCAGGTAGAGGTCGTAGAGTGGAGGTATCCTGGTGCTTGATGGATGAAATCGCCATGTATTTGACAGGCGTGACATCTTTTGGCATAGGCAACAGCATCGGCAACCATCTTGGGCCAGTAGTAACCCAATCTTTGGAGTCGGTTTGCCAGCTTCGGGCCAGGTTGATGAGCTCCACACGTACCATCGTGGGCTTCTTTCAACACTTCGTGGGCTTCTTTTGATGAGAGGCACCGGAGCAGGATCCCGTCATGCGATCTACGATACAATGTTCGCGAAATCGCATTGTAGTAGAATTTGGAGGCTTTCCTTCGGATGGCAGCTGCCTCCCTGGTGTCTTCGGGCAAGATGCCGTATAAGACAAAATCAATGTAGGGGAATCGCCAGTCTTTAAGCTCTGGATCGGTTGACACTTCAAGTGTTTCCTTACCGCGACGATCTCCCGTTGACCTCTGGTAGTCTCCGAGGGGACTTTTTTGGCAGTATAGGTCGTGGCTATAGACGAATATCTTCTCCACTGCTCCAGCTGGAAGAGCTAAGGAGGCAGCAAGGGATGCAAGTGCATCTGCATGCGCATTTTGCTTGCGCGGTACATGGTCGATGTAGAAGTTTGAAAACCTCTCGGCCATGTGGATTGTCGCGTTGTAGTAGGGTACTAGATCTTCATGCCTGACCTCATACTCTCCGCGAACTTGGCTGACGATGAGTTTAGAATCACCGTATGCCTCGAGATTTTTAACGCCAATCTCATCGGCGAATTGCATCCCAATCAAAAGAGCGTTGTATTCCGCCACATTATTGGAGCAGGGCTCGGTTAACGAGATAGCTCGGGGAATCACGTAATTTTGTGGGGAGACGAGTACCACTCCTACCCCCGCTACTGTGTGTCCCTTCGGGCTTGCCCTTGATGCACCGTCGAAGAAAAGTTGCCATACTTGACTTTCGAACGGTGTCTGAGCTAGGCAGACTTCGGCGACCTCATCTGGGAGATCCTCGTAGAGTTTGGCTGCCCTGGGATCTGGGTGTTCAGCTAAGAAGTCCGCCACCGCTTGTCCCTTAATAGCCTTTTGTGGCAGAAAATGCATCTCATATTGTGATAGCAATATGGCCCATTTTGCCAGCCGGCCATTTAGTGAAGAAGGCTTTGTCATAAGTAACCTCAGGGGGTTGACTTTGGATATGACATTTATGGTTTGGCCCACCAGATAGTGTCGCATTTTCTGAATGGCGAACACTAATGCCAAACATTCCTTCTCGATCGGGTTATACCGATGTTCGGCTCCGATCATCGTTCTACTTAGGTAGTAGATTGCTTGTTCTCGCCCCTGGTCATCATTCTGAGCTAGTAGAGCTCCCAAAGAATGATCCATTGATCGGACGTACACCAGGAAAGGCTTTCCGGATACCGGAGCCGCCAGGACTGGTGGTTGGGTGAGGTAGTGCTTGATCTCCTCAAATGCTTGCTGGCAAGCGTCGTCCCAAATGAACGAAACGCCCTTCTTCATCAGCTTAGCGAAGGGTTGGCATCTCCCGGAGAGATTTGAAATGAATCTGCGGATGTATGCCAATCGTCCTTGTAATCCTCTGAGCTCCTTAAGGCTTCTGGGGGGTTGCATCTCTTGGATAGCACGGACTTTCTCCGGATCCAAATGGATTCCTGTGGAAGTCACAACAAACCCTAGGAATTTGCCACTGGCTACCCCCAGGAAGGACTTGGTGGGGTTCATCTTCAATTGATGAGCCCGCATGATGTCGAAGACCACCCTCAGGTCTGCTATGTGATCACCTTTAGTGCGGCTTTTCACCGCGATGTCGTCGACATAACATTCCACCGTTTTGCGTATCTGCCGATGGAAAATGGCATTCATGGCCCTTTGGTAGGTTGCCCCCGCATTTTTCAGACCGAAGGGCATGACGGTGTAGCAATATACCCCTAGAGGTGTCCTGAAGGAGGTGTGCTTTTCGTCATCGGGATACATCTTGATTTGATTATATCCTGAGAACCCGTCCATAAAGGACATTCGCTCGAATCCACAAGTATTGTCAATCATGACATCTGTGATTGGCAATGGGAATTCGTCTTTGGGGCAGGCCTCGTTTAGATCACGGAAGTCGATGCAGATCCGGATCTTCCCGTTCTTCTTGGCGACGGGGACGATGTTGGCTACCCAGTCGGGATGTTGTTCCTCCCTGATAAAGCCGGAGTCAATAAGCTTCCTAACTTCTGATTGGATTGCCTCCATTATTTCGGGACGGAACCGTCGCTGCTGTTGTTTAACAGGCTTCATGTCCGGGTGCGAGTGTGTTGATACACCCCCTCTGGCTCAGAGTCAGATTCCTCTGGGTTGTCCATTAGTTGTTTCCCCTTGCTTCTGCTAGTCATGTTTGCAGTAAGCTCCGGGTATTCAACATCTGAGAAGGTTCTCCTCCTGTGGGAGCGTCTTCTTTTGGCTGACGGGGGAATCAGGGTCAGCTGTCTAATTAAAGACGGCTGTTGCACGCCTGACTCGCAATGGCATCCAGAGAGCATCTGGATGAGCTGTTGACAGCAGCATGGAGAAGTGGTCTGATTGGCACTCCTTTTCCTTGTCAAATAATCCCTCAAATCTGTGGGAGGGGGATTAAAGAGACTGGTCTCGCAACGTGGACGACGGGAGACAGTCATGTGCTGTTCAGCCTGGACACAGGTTTCAGAAACGCGGCTGTTGCGTCGCGGCTGCGTCACGCGCATCTGGCGTCTCTGTTGATATGAGACGCGACTTTCGCGTTGCTGTCTGCTGCGTTGGAGCAGAGAGACTTGGGAGAGAGTGGGCTGCTGGGCCCCACGCCTGTGGGCGCGTGCTTCCTGCGTTTGACAAGACGCAGAAGCTCCGCTTTGGCGTTTGGCAAGTTGGTCTTCAGAAGGCTCAACTTGGGGAGTCTCGCGTTTGGGTCGCCAAACACGGACCTCTCGCACTGGACGAGGTGCGGGCAAGGCATCGGATCGTACGCTGCGTTCAACCCCAGTCAGAAAACCAACGGTTCCGACCGAGTGTTGACGCGCGCGTCTTCTCTGTCGACGCTCGGCATTCCGATTGCGCCGTGGAGGAAGAGAGAAGCCAACAACTTCCTGGTTTGTAGAACCAGGGGTGTTTGCCACGCGGGTCTCCCGAGAGACGCTGACGCGGGCGTTCTGTGCGACACGGTCGATCGCACCAGTAGATGTGCCGGGGACCACGCGGGCCTTCAGAGAGGCGTTGGCGCGTGTGTTCTGCGCGACGCGGTTGATCGCAGCAGAGGTGTCTGAGGTTACGCGGGCCTTCTGGGAGGCGTCGGCGCGTGAACCAAACTTGGCACAGTGGGCAGCAGGAGCACCCGACAGAGCCTCAGATTGGGCTTCAGGGGGCTGTCCATTTGAGACCCTGCGACAGACGCGGGTCTTTGGGCTCTTGGAGCCAGAAGAGAGGAACTCTTCATACTTCGCCTGGTCGAACTCGACGACGAGTGATTCGACCATTTTCCCCTTACGGAGAACGTCATCTTGCACCACGGTGCGCTCGTCAGTAACGAAGGTAGTCCCCAGCGGAGTCGCCATCTCTTGTAGGGGCCGGAAAATTTGGTGGTCGGAGAAAGTGGTTTTAGCTGTAAAAGATTTCCTTGATTCAAGCGAAACGATTACAACCAAAAGAACTACTCTTCCCTCTTTTCCAGTTACAAGGGAGGGAGGATGTCTGAATCTTCCCTTTGTTTAAAGCTGGGTTCTTCGTGTGGCGATGGAGAGTGAATCTTGTTCTCCGTTGACCAGATGACCGTCCTGGACCATCGGGGGTCTTCTCTTCGGTCGGTAGAAAGAGTAACTCAGCTCCGTCTACCAAAACTCTCAAAGAGGAGGTAGGCGAAGAGCGGCTAGTACTCAGTAAGCTCGCTGAAGAGTCGTGCTTCCCTCTTGATGATCCTCTTGCCTGGATTCGATCGATTTTGATGATGCCTTGACCTTCTTAATTCTCGACCTTTCCCAAGTTTCGATCTTATCTCAAAGCTCTCTCCCTTCAAAACTCCGATCCTCTCTTCATAGCAAACAAGGCTATTTATAGGGGTCTCAGGGGGTGAAGGTGCCTCCTGAAAACGCTCCCGAATGAGGGGCCACTACCCGCTACATGCGCGGTGACTGGCCCCGCAATCAGGGCAGTTGCAACTGAGACGCGGGCGTTGGGCCAAACGCGCCTTGAAGTTTGAGACGCGGGCGTCGAGCCAAACGCGCCTTGAAGTTTGAGACGCGGGCTTCGGGCCTTCACGTCTGGATGCTGAGGCGCGGGCGTCGGGCCGACGCGCCTTGATGCTGAGACGCGGGCTTCGGGCCGACGCATCTTGATGCTGAGACGCGGGCTTCGGGCCGACGCGTCTTGATGCTGAGACGCGGGCTTCGGGCCGACGCGTCTTGATGCTGAGACGCGGGCTTCGGGCCGACGCGTCTGATCGTTGAGACGCGGGTGTAGAGCCAACGCGTCTTAATGCTGAGACGCGAGCATCGATTCCTCGCGTCTAGAGCTTGAGACTCTGCTTCCTTAATGGCTGGTCTGTTAGTCATTTTTAGACAGCCTACACTAGTGATACCATAGAATAAGCATATAATAAACAGTAGGAATAAACATGTAAGCAGTAGAAAAATATAGACATGTCATCTTTTAATACCATCACTACCTAGCCGGTTATGCTCGGGTCATGTCTATAGTCGTATCCAGTGGTTATATAAAAAATTACTGATGTCTAGTGGTGACGTACTAGAAGTGAACATGCTAGTGGTGACGTGATAAAAGTGAACATACAGATGTGCATATGCAATATACCCATCATACGGTGTCGTGCATATCTGCAAGGAATACAGGAAACAGAATGTATGCAATGTAACATGTACATGAGTAGGATGCCACCACAGAAAATATAATATGTACCAGGTATAGTAACAACATATACAAGTAACATGATGGCAGATAAATGATCAGGTACAGACAGTAACAAGTACAACGAAACAATAGTTTACATGTATCAGGCAAGTCATGTTATTTATACAATAGTAGCAAGCAGTACCACCTGGTATTTTAATCAATCTCTTTCAGTGTCCCATACCACTGGCAGTTCATACTGGAGCCCGCACTCCAGTCGAACCCATCCGGACATGGCCTACGGGTACCATTATCCAAACGAGAGAGTGACCAAATAACAAGTGTTCCCGACGTCACTATTGTGTATACTGTTTTATTATGTTAAATAGAAACCCATGGTCGAGGAGTTCTTATCGGGTGGGTGTATCCCGTGCATATCCGGGACAACGGCCTTATCAGACCCCTGGCTGCTGAGACCAGGACCAGCCCGCTAGAGCTGTAACATGTAACGGGAATCTCAATGAGCTAAAACAATAACGGGAAACGGGAGCTCATGAGTAACAGATGGTAGCCAGCACTACCCCGTCCCCTGCAGTGGGACAAACAATGGATCCAGACATCCACCCGATATGATCTAATCAACCGTCGAGTCTCCCCCATACCCAAGTGATCTTTATGTGTTAAGTATACAAGGTAACAAGAACAAATACAGTACATGATACAGGTAATATGATAACAGGACATGAGCTCGGTTGATAGCATAAAACAATATAACGGAAAACGGGAACAATAGATGTGGGATTCCACATATCGCATATCAACAGCTCTCATGTCCAGTAACGGGAAATCCATATCAGTAACAGGAAACAATCATATAACATGAATATGGTAACATGCATGTATAACAGTGATATGTAAACATGACATAACTGTACCAATAATATAAAAAGTTGTTGTCCGTGCATTGGTCTATCCGTGTACCAGTGGGACATCCATGTGTAGCAATAATCCGTGCACTATATCTGGGTAATACTCGTACATGTTATAACAGGGGTCAGTGTAATCATCTAAGACTATGTCTATTGAACTACAGTATTCGTGTAATGTGGATACCAATGCATGAAGGTGTCTAGCATGCATGTCGAGTAATAGCGTAGTGTCACCGAGTATCGGTGAATCAGAATGATAATATAACGAGGAACATGGGATCACAATATCTAGTGGTACATGTACATGTAGTACTGGTGTTTCGTGTGACGCAGGTACCGATAATCATACCGAATGGAGTATCAGACATCCCTATTTGTCCCAACGGTCAAATGTTATTCTAATCGAGCATGTTTACACGGTTATTCTATCAATGATAATTTATGAAACGGTATTTACAGTTTTACAGTGATTAACCAGTAATCATATTTTATTTATATAAAGCAACCAAGTGCAATAAATATACTAAAAAGACAATTTATAAAATAAAAACACTCACAAACTAGCCACAAGAAGGTAGCTCTCGTTCCCACGATCGTAACGGATCCAGAATCGTCCAAATCGGAGTCCGGATACTCCCGATATCGCCCGAACGCTAAACATGAGCAAAATGGGATAAATATGTGAATAAAAATAATTCAAAATGCAATTAATAAAATGGAGTAGGGGGTTTTCTGTAAAATTACCTTTAACGGGTTTCGGATGCGGGTTTGGCTCATAACGGGTCGGGTTTGGATCCGATAACCCGAACTCATAACTTAAACTTTATCGGGTCGGGTTTAAACCCAACCCCCTCCTCAATAACCAATGTTGTTATTGGGTTCGGGTTATACCCGAACCCAATACAACAACAGCAGCAGCAGCAGCTCTTGCTACTGCTGCCGTGAACAGGCCGGCCAGCCCTGCTGGCCGGCGACAGGAGGAGCCCGCCGGCGGCGGTCCTGGCCGCCGGCGGCGCAGTTGACAGTCCGGGAGAGAGAGAGAGATAAAGATAGAGAGAGAGATAGAAAAAGGGAGAGGGAGAGAAGGGGAACAGGGCTGCGGGGGCAGCGGCTGCCTAGGCCGCCAGGCCAACGGCCGCCCAGACCGGCGGCGGTGCTCAGGCCGCCGGCGGCGGTCCGGGGGCCGCGCGGGGCCGAGCACAGGACGGGGGAGAGAGAGAACGGGAGAAGGAGGGAGAGAGAGAGAAAAGGGAAGGAAGTGGGGGGACCGGGGCTGGCGGCGGCCAGCCCCGCCGGCGTCGCGCCACCGCCGGCGGCTCCGCCCCGCCGGCGGTGCTACCAGAGGAGGAGAGAGAGGGAAAGAGGGGTCTGGAGAGAGAGATTTAGAGAGGGGGAGAATTTACGGGTGAGAGAGAGAGAGGCGGTGGGAGAAGAGTGTGGAAGAAGCCAGAGAAGAGAAGAGAAAGGAAAAGAAAAGAAAAGAAGTTTTAAAAATAATAATTTAATAATATTTTAATATGGTCAAAAATTGACTAGCTCCGAACGATGCCCAAAAATTATAGAAAATAGAGCATATTACCCTGAGACGTAAGATGAAGACGATTTGAAGAAATGCAATCCGGTTTGCAAATTAAAAATCCCGGAGTGTCTCGCCGATACCGGGCGACACCGGTTTGGCCCGATTTTCGATAAAATCAGAAAAATCTCCGAAAATGCCCGAACGTAGAAAATACGATTCTAAGATACATGGTGAAAGAGGATTCTCAAAATACAATTCCATTTGTGAAATAAAAATCATAAAGCCGATTATCGGTATCAGTCGACACCGACTATGGAGATTTTCCAAAATAATCCAGAAAATTTTCAGAAAATTCTGAAAAATTTAAAATATTAGAAAATGATATTTGAAACTGAAATCAGCTCAATCGGCCTACCACGGAGGTCAAATCAATTTTGTACGCTGTATCGGGTACTGATACGATGATACGTACACCAGGGATCAGGGGGTTACAAGAAGGGCGAATCTGTCCGTGACTACATTGAGCGGTTCAGAAACCTGTCTTTGATGTGCTCAGTAGGGATGCCATTACCCATGCTCTTACAGACGTGCAGGCACAACATCTTAGACTAAGTAGAGATTCGCATGGGGGCTATCAAAGCCCATACCTGGAAAGAACTGGTCGAGCAAGCCGAGATAGCCGAAAAGTCGGCTAAAAAGTTCGAACCATCCACCCCTAAAGGCAAATGGGGTATGAATAATAAAGGACGTAGCGACATGGCGCAGTCTTCTCAAGCCAAAGGGAAGGAGACTATGTCCGTAGAATTGTCAAGGGATGTACAGTCGAAGGCCAAAAAGGGTGGCTTCAATAATCAGGAGTCCAAGTTTCCTCCGAAACAATACTCCTTTAAAGACGATCATATGGCCACAATATTCCATTTACTCCACAAAAGGGAATAAATTGAAGCTGCCGATTGCTCGACGTCCCAATGAAATAGGACGCACGAATGGTCCCAAATACTGCCTCTTCCACAGGATGATTCACCATCCTACTGACAAGTGCTTTGTCCTCAAGGACAGAATTCAAGCTTTGATCGACGCCGGAGTCCTGACACTAAAGTCAGAACAAAAGAAAGTCACTGCAAATATGGTGACCCTCGAGTTCGACAAAACCCCAAAGGTCACAGTTGCTGACGGGACTTATCCAGTCCCTGCACCGTGACTGGAAGTCACTCATTCTGCAGCCAAAACTCAAGATAATAAGGATCGTGTTCCCTTAACACTGGAAACAGGGGAAATCATGTGGATACCCCAGACCTTGTCCAAGACGAACAATGGGATTCAAAGAGGTCCAAGTCGAAGGGCAAATCTTGCAATGTCATCTCCATCTTGCCAGACGATGACAATCTTACATCAGCTTCTCTCAGCGATTCTGAAGGGAAAAAAGCACGCTTGCGCGACGCAGGCTGATGTACCTCAGCCGACGGGTACTCGATCCGGAAAATCATACTTCAAACAGTATGAGAAAGCTACTGACGAGACACAACAGCAAACGACGTTAGTACAAGTACCAGCATCTGCTTCAGTTCCAACCAAGGGAAAGGAGAAGCCTAAGGAAGTCTGGTTCGACCAAGTCCTGAAAAAGCCTTCAGGCCCAAGGCTTGACACGCCCTTTCGCTTTGACATATTGACCCAGCTGGCTAATATCCCCGCTCGTATTACCATACACGATCTCCTTCGTCTCTTAAAAGAGACAAGAGAAGCACTTACAGACGCGCTGGCTGATTCAGAATCATTCCTGACATACATGCCAGAAATTCCTAATGATGACGCTCCGTCTTTTTGCCCTAAATGCCATCATGTACAATCAAAGGTACCTGCTATTACCTTCACAGCGGAAGATATGCTTCTCAAGGATAACAAGCACGATCGACCTCTGTACTACACCAGATACATCGGTTCAACATGCAATGAAAAGGTACAGGTTGATCTGGGGTCTGCACTCAGCATCATCCCCAAAAGGCTCCTCTACTTCCTGGGTATACCACTATACAGGTTGTCCGCAACAACTACTACAATATACGGTTTTAATGCCGGGAGTACCCATCCACTTGGGAAAATTCGACTCCGTTGCCGAATCGGGAGCCTGAAGTCTGAAGTAACGTGCTATGTCATTGACGCTGATGAAATCACCTAGAGGGGGGGTGAATAGGTGATGGCTATATGAATTATGGCAATAATGCGGAATTTAAAATTTAACACACAAATAGCACAAATATAGACTTGCAATAAATATAACAATAAATGTGCAAGAATTAAAGGAGTAGAGTTGAGAGAAAATTCGAGCAAACGCAAACGCAAGGATGTGTTTCCGAGGTTCGAGCCACGCTCTACGTCCCCGCCTTCACACTTGAAGGATTTGCACTACTATCGTTGATCCCACCGGATCGCCAATACAAGGACACACTTGTCCCTACACTTGTGATGCCGCAACACCACCCGAAGCTCACTAGCTCCCTTGAGGCCAATGCCTCTACAACTTCACTCAATAAGAAAGGTGATCACACTTGATCAAAATAGCTCACTTGCACAATCCTAGAGCCAATGATATAGATGTAGAGCTTGGGATTGTGGTGTGCAAAAACTAGAGAGAATGTAGAGGAATAGGCTACAAGTTGGGTGTTGGGAATTTAGGCTTTGAGAAATCTTTTGTAAAAGAAAGGAATTGAAATTCTTTGTAAAGCTCTTGTAAAATCTTTTGGAATTACTTTGTAATAGTTGTCTTATCAATATGAGGTGACCCTCTATTTATAGGGGTCAAAAATAGCCTCACAAAATCGTTGGTATCAAATCCCAAAAGAGAATCAGCCTGAAAAAAATAGCTGTTGGATCTGTCAGAACTTTTGACAGAGTCCGGTCGACGGGTCGGTCGACCGCCAACGGTCAAAAATGTGACCGTTGGGGCTCTACGGTCGACCGGGTCGGTCGACCGAAAAATCCTGTGAACGCAATTGTGCCTCGGTCGACCGGGTCGGTTGACTGATATAGATATGCACAGTTTGTGCACATCGGTCGACCGGGTCGGTCGACCGGTTACTGTGAGTTCTGAAATATCAGAACTTCCAGAAACAGAATTTTGGGTTTTGGGTTTTAGGTCTTGGGTTAAATTTTTGGAACTTGTAAAACATAGAGTATGAGTATATGTCATACTTCTATCATGTTAAAATAGTTTGATAAAAATCCTTTTGATAAAAAAAACTTGTTTTTCCATAAAAATGTTTTTCCAAAACTATTGTTTTTCTAAAAAGCTTATTTCCAAACATGTTCACTTTAAAACTAAGTTAGAAATGGAAATTGAAAATCTTTTTGAAGCCATGAACCTAACTAAAAAGGTGTGTGTGTGTGATAATCCCATAGCTCTACTTCTAATATCTAGCTTTGACAAAATGTCTAAAAATAAAAATACAAATCTTGTTTTCTTCATAGTCTATGCTAGTTCTTTTTCTTCGTAGTCTTGACTCGTTCTTTTCTTCAATATCTTATTCCGAAGCTTCCTATTGTGCTTTAGCTTGGGAATGCAAATCTTGGGAGAACTCCAAACGTGTGAGTCTTCAAGTGGAGTCGTCAAAACCTGTTCTTGAACCTGAAATCCTTTTAAACAAAATTATTAAATACATAACTAAATATGTTTTGTTATCATCAAAATAACTGGGATAATGGCCTTTGGGCCAACAATCTCCCCCTTTTTGATGATGGCAAAACATATGTAGTTATCACAAAATATTTTGGGTAGAGACTTCAAATGAAGCTCCCCCTCAACACATGCATATATAGGAAAACATATGTAAATGGTAAACACCATATTTCCATGCCAACAAATAATACCAAATACTCATGTCATAGAATAGATGAAGGAAATGAGTTCATATATGGCATAGATAAGAGATACATAAAAACAAAAGATACGCCTAACCATGTCCATGTCCACAACACATACTAAAAATACATGTCCAAAGCAAAAATAAAAATAAATACTACATGTCCAAACACAAATGCTGCATGTCCAAACAACACACAAAGTACTATATCACAAAATATCCAAACACAAATACTACAAGATAACTCTCCCCAAAATAACTCTCCCCCTTTTTGACATCATCAAAAGGGGAGGTCACTCAGCAGCATCATCATCATCTCCAGCATCCTCGTCCTCCTCGTCGTCAGCATGCTCAGATGAGCTCTGTGCAGCAGAGCCCTCAGCCATCTTCTTGTCACCACCATCTTCTTCCCCTGAGGAAGAAGCAATCTCCTCTGGATCCATGCCATCTACTCTGGTGCGCGGTGGTGGAACAGACGAACGAGCTCTGGGAGGAAATGGAGGACCGGTGGCTGGGAGTCGACAAGCAGTCAGAGTACGGTCAGGAACGAGCATGTCAAATTTTGTGAAAAGAGCCTGAAACTGAACGTCCACGAATCTCATGGACTCAGCAAAATATGACATGTTGTTTCGGATCTCCGCCCGAAAAGCAGCATCCTGAATGGCACGAGCATCCAACTCCGCACGAATAGCTGCGTTGCGCTTCTCGACCCAGGCCTGGTGCGCCTCGATCTGAGAGCGGACCTCCGAAGAGAGAAGGGCCTGAAACTCAGGAGGAAAAACAGGGGCTGAAGAGGAGGAAGATCCTGGTGCAGAAGATGAGCCAGGACCAGCAGGAGGAATATGTGGTTGCACAGGAGCGTGTCTACGCAGCTGGGCTTCCATCATCTTCAGGACAATTTCGTTGATGTTGGTCAAGGGATTGGAGGGACTTTCACCAGATAGATCAAAATCAAGAGCCCTAAGAAGATGGGTAATAAGCATGCCGTAGGGCAAGCTCCTACCCGCAGTACGAATCTGATCTGAAGCCATGTGAGACGCTATGACTCGAGGAAAGTTTACCTTAATGCCTCGAAGAAGGCAATAGATAATCAATGGCACAGAACCCCGAGCGTAGCTATACTCACCATGTTTGGGGACAATGTTGAAGAAAATAATCTTAGCAAGGACCTGAGCAATGAGAGTGAACCTACTCACAACTTCGTTCCTTACTAGACCGGGTTGTCATCCCCGTGGATTAGAGTAGATGCGGTGAGCGAAGACTCACCCTCAGGAAATTCAAAGTCATGCAGGTCATGGGTATACACATCCGCTCCACCAGTGGAGAGATGCAGAATCCTAGCAAATCGACCAATAGAAATGTCGATGTCTCTACCTAAAACCCTAGATGTGATACGATTACCATCAAATTCGAAATTTGCATAAAAGTAGGGAACAAGAGAGGTGTAAACTTGCTCCTTGATGGTCAAGAATTCCACTAAATTGTTGGTCTGCAGAATGTGGGGGATATTCAAGTATTCGAAATCTTGGATAACAACAAATCTCCCCGAGTTAATGTTCTTCGTGGAAAGATGGGAGTACCGATCAGCAGCAAGATCGTTTAGGAAGAGCCTAACGGGTCTAGGAACCTGAGATGAAGGTTGAGCAACAGCCTTCCCTTTCTCAGTTCGAGATCATTTCGGCATGATGAATAAAAATTGGATTTTAGGTTTTAAACAAGTTAGGGCTTGATCTAGATGCTTAGAAACCTAGAATTGATGACAATAGATAGTTGATTCCAAAGCAAGATATGAAAACAGAGTTAAAAATCGGATTTTTACCTTTATCTTGAAGAACTGAAACCCTAGATCAGTGAAAACCGAATTTCTTCAAATCCTGCGGTTGGATAGGCTTGAAACTGAAGATCAGGAAGTAGAAGAAGGAATTTGAGGAGGGTTTTAAGTTAATTTGAGATCAGTTGAGTGATTGGAGAGAAAGAAAATTTTTTGAGGGAAAAGGGAAACTCCGGTTCGCTGAGAAAAGTGAGAGAGAGAGAGAGAGAAAAAATGGAAATTTATAACAGATAAGGGCTGAAATCGATGATCGGTCGACCGGTCCGGTCGACCGAAACAACCCGAGAGCTCTGTAAATATAGAGCGGTCGACCGGCACGGTCGACCGATTTATCCCGAGAGCTCTGCAGGTCTGCAGCGGTCGACCGGGATTATGGTCGGTCGACCGGTAACAGAAAAGAAAAAAATTTCTTCTCAGGCAGAGTCGGTCGACCGGGGCTTTATAGGTCGGTCGACCGGCTTTGCCTGAAATCTGTTAACAGCATCTGGCCCAAAAAAAAAATTTAAATAAATTTGTACTCAAAATAGGTATGACATATTAAACATATAGGAATACACCAACAGGTTTTAAATCTTCATTAAGTTATTACAACATCAAAATTCATGCAATCCCTTTTAAATTTTATTTTCACATTTAAACAAAGATTTTAAAGATGTTGAAGCCGAATACCCAGTGACGGGTTCTGAACTTCATCCTCTTGATTCCTCTTGAATGAGTTGAGGTGCGCAATTGCCATCTTTAAGGTGTTTGTTTAAATAGGAAATTTTACAAATGTTTATTTTTATTTATGAAAATAATGTGTATATGTATACAAGTATAAAATCACAAATTATAAACTATACATGTGGACATACAATAAACAAGGCATGAAACAAAAGATATAGAAGTTAACACAAGGCACATATACAACATGATAGAAAAGTAGTTCTATACAAGCATATATCAATAGAGTACAAAAGCAAACTATCAATTCTATACATATGTATACATGACTAAAAATCAAAAAAAACTTTTAAATGGAGATGTTACCAATTGAAGGGCAATCTCCACAAATAGGTGCCTCCACGATAGCGATGCAAACACGATATGATCTTTAAGCCTTGTTGCACCTACCATCCGGGCACCACCTCCTCCTAAGTCTTGGAGGGTGTAGATCCACCTATACCTGTATCATTTAAATTCGGTGGCTCTTTTGGTACCCAAATCTTAGTGGGTCCTTTGGGTTAGATCCGGGGCGAACCCAAACAATTTATTCTTTACATTATTCTTAGCATAGCAAAACTTTTCTAAATGGCCTTTGCGGCCACAATACGTGCAAATAAAAATTCTACCACTATTGTACATAAAAGCATGGTTATGTGTGTGTGCATGTTTATGTGTAGCATGTTTATGATGAACATGTTTCCCTTGGGCTACTCCCTTAGGAAATTTAGATGCAAGCTTGTTAAAATCAAATGCACATTTCTTTAAAGTGTTATCTAAAGAATCAACACGTTTTTGAATTTCAACAAAAATATTTTTATTACTAGAAATCATGGGGGTTTTTCCTTTATTAGCTACCTTATACTTATCAAAATCATTTTTCAATTTTTCAAAAGAACTAGATAACTCATTTTTCTCTTTTAAACAAATTTCAAGTTTGTTCTTCAAAACATCATTTTCCTTTTTCAATTTCTTATTATGAGATTGTGAAATCTCATACCTATGTTGCAATTCTTCAAAAAATTGAGCAAGTTCATCCATTGTGAGATCATCATCATCAATAGAAGTTTCTAGACATACCTTAGATGAATCCTCACCTTGTGCCATAAAGCACATGTTGGCGGCGTCGTGCTCTTCTTCGGATTCTGACTCCGAGTCATCCCATGTAGCGGCCAAGGCTTTCTTCTTCCTCCCGTGCTTGGAGGTGGTTGCTTGGAGAGCGGGGCAATCGGCAATTAGGTGACCGATCTTCTTGCAATGGAAGCAAGGACCGGGTTCTTCTCTTTTCTTCTCGTACCTTCCTTGAGGCTTCCCCCTTCGGAAGTTACTTTGCCGTCCCTTCTTGTAAAACATCTTGCCCACCTTCCGGATGAGCATGGCGAAATCCTCATCGCAATCTTCCGATGAGTCGTCTTCCTCAATGGTAGTAGGAGTGGCTTTGAAGGCAATCGTCTTCTTCTTTGGTGCCTCCCTCTCTTCTCTAACTTTCATCTCCATCTCATGCGTCTTAAGATTTCCGATGAAGCCGGAGAAGTCCATCTCCTCTTTGTCGTTGAGCTCCTTGAGTGTGGTCGCCTTGACTTCCCAAGCTTTGGGAAGAGCTCTAATCACTTTCCTTATCTTTTGATCATTATCAATCTTGTCGCCTAAGGAAGAAAGAGCATTAGTTATTTTTGTAAAACGGGTGAGCATATCATCAATGCTCTCATTTTCAAACATGTAAAAGTTCTCATATTGAGAACGTAGCAAGTCAACTTTGGCTCTCTTGACTTGAGACGTTCCCTCATGAGTCACAATGAGTATGTTCCAAACCTCAAATGCGGATTTACAATTAATTATGCGTGCAAGGTCATCCTCATTTAATGCTTGGGTTAATGCATATTGTGCCCTAGCATTAGCCTCATAGTCTTTGGAAGTATCCTCGGACCATGTGCTCTCATCACTAGTGGGTTCAATAAAATCTTTGGTAATGGCCCTAGCTACCCTAACACCTAAGGATTTCAAAAATAAGTTCATCTTGACTTCCAAATGGGAAAGTTCAAGCCATCAAATTTGGGTGGGGATTTAATGCTAGAAAAGTCCATGGATGCCATGAATGCACAAGCAAATGTAAATGCAACAAAAATGTATATAGCCAAATATGGATCTCCCTAAGGTGGTTAGACCTAAGTTGTAGGGTTAGGCTCTGATACCAATTGAAATCACCTAGAGGGGGGGTGAATAGGTGATGGCTATATGAATTATGGCAATAATGCGGAATTTAAAATTAAACACACAAATAGCACAAATATAGACTTGCAATAAATATAACAATAAATGTGCAAGAATTAAAGGAGTAGAGTTGAGAGAAAATTCGAGCAAACGCAAACGCAAGGATGTGTTTCCAAGGTTCGAGCCACGCTCTACGTCCCCGCCTTCACACTTGAAGGATTTGCACTACTATCGTTGATCCCACCAGATCGCCAATACAAGGACACACTTGTCCCTACACTTGTGATGCTGCAACACCACCCGAAACTCACAAGCTCCCTTGAGGCCAATGCCTCTACAACTTCACTCAATAAGAAAGGTGATCACACTTGATCAAAATAGCTCACTTGCACAATCCTAGAGCCAATGATATAGATGTAGAGCTTGGGATTGTGGTGTGCAAAAACTAGAGAGAATGTAGAGGAATAGGCTACAAGTTGGGTGTTGGGAATTTAGGCTTTGAGAAATCTTTTGTAAAAGAAAGGAATTGAAATTCTTTGTAAAGCTCTTGTAAAATCTTTTGGAATTACTTTGTAATAGTTGTCTTATCAATATGAGGTGACCCTCTATTTATAGGGGTCAAAAACAGCCTCACAAAATCGTTGGTATCAAATCCCAAAAGAGAATCAGCCTGAAAAAAATAGCTGTTGGATCTGTCAGAACTTTTGACAGAGTCCGGTCGACCGGGTCGGTTGTAACACTCCGCTCCCAGAATACGTACTTAGTTGCGTATTCAGATTTTTTGATCGTATTTTTCGATTTACTTCTTATATTTGTTTTGTATTATGAATTATTTATATGAACGTTTTTCTTGGATTTGGATTCGTGGACTCGGAGTCAGCCTTAGTCTGAACCGAAGGCCCGATCCCGGAGTATTGCTTGGTTTGGGCATTCTGGTATTCCGGTTTGACCAATTTTAGTTTTAAACATCATTTTCCAATATTCTAGATTTTCTATGATTTTCTGAAATTTTCCTGAATTAAGTTGAAAATCTTCAAAACCGGTGTCGGCCAGTACCGTTGACCGATTCCCAGATTTTTAATTTACAAACGGTTTGGAATTTCCAGAAGTGTCTTTAGACATTATTTCTTAAAATCCTATTTTCTATCCAAATGCATTTTCTGGGATTTATTAGATTTTATTAAAATCGGCCAATCCGGTGTATACCGAGATTGACGGCTGACCTTATGATTTTTATCTGAAAAATGATATTGAATTTCTGAAAACTGATTTTACCAAAAATTATTTTATAATATTTATGATTTTTGAGAATTTTTGGAGAGCTATCCAAGTTACTTTATTTTTGGACCTTTCCGGAGTTTTCAGTATTTTCCCAGTTACCGAGGAATTGTCCCATATATTCCACCATGTCTTTTTCCCATTCTCTCTTCCCTTCCTTAAACGCGGATCTCACCTACCTGGGATTCTGCATTTATTGTGAAGATCCTCCCCATTCCGCATTTAATGCACTTCAGATCAAATCCCATCAATTATCATGACTTTCTCTCTCCTCTTTGAAACGCAGCTTTTGGCTTTCCCCAAACGCGGCTCTAATCCCTACGTTTAGCCCAATGCAGCCCAAACGCAGGAGAGTGCTACGTTTTGAGTGAGGGAAACGCAAGACTTCACCTTAGTTGCTTTTGTCTTATATGGTGAATATCCTCACTTCTCTCTCTTCATTTAATTCTCTTCCAAATGTCATTTCCAAGATATCCCCACTCCCCTCTCATCATCATAACCAGCCAAGTGGCCAAGAGAGAGAGCCACCTAATTCCCCCAATTTACAAAAACCCCCTCTCTTTTATTTATTTGCATCACCTTCACAATCCAAATCCTATAAATACCCCCTCTCCTTCTCCCTCTCTTCATTTTACTTCTTCTTCTTCTTCTTTGCTTCCTGCAGCCTCCAACAGAGAAGCCACCAAGAGAGCTTCCTCCTCTTGCTTCCTTGTCCACCATCTCCACCTCCATATACACCACTTTAACCACCACTACAACTTCTCCAAACTCCTTACCTTCATCTTCTTCCTCCTCCATCTCCATGGAAACCACCACAACTCCAAAACTCCACCAAAGCTTTCACCTTTTCCTTTATCTTTTCCAAAAATACCACCACCATCTTTTCCATCACCATCTTCACTTCCACCATTTACTGGTTGGATTTGGAGTTGGGCCATCTCTGCGTCTCACCCTTTCCCTGTCTCTCTCTTTTTCTATCTGTTGTTGGTTAAACGCGGAGTTTATCTCCTGCGTCTAGGCCATTCCTTAATGCGGCCTTCGCGTTATTGTATCGATGCAACGCGGAAACCATGACCGCGTCTGTGTCCCTTTCATGTCAACACGACGCGAAGCTAAGTGCCCGCGTCTGTGTTCTATCCTTGTTGGCGTGACGCGGAGTTTATCCTCGCGTCCGCGTTCTCATGCCCTGACTTAAACGCAGGCCCCGAGCCTCGCGTTATGGCACCTTCGCGACGAGATCCCCACGTCTGTGATTCCCGCGACGCGATCCCCGCGTCTGTGATTCCCGCATCTACTATTCTTGCGACGCGAACCCCGCGTCTGCTATTCCCGCGTTTGTGATTCCCGTATCTGTTATTCTCGCGACGCTAACTCCCGCGTCTGCGAACCCCCGCGTCTCACTTTCAAAACCCGCGTCCCCTGAACATATTCTCTCTCTTTCTCTCTCCTCTTCACTTTCTCTCTCTACATATTTATATCATATTTTATGGCGCGTCCCGAGTTCCATGGATTACGGACCTTTCGGCATTTCTGGTGATTTAGGCGAGTGATCTCGCTATCCTCTTGCCTTACTATTTTATTGGTTATGCGAGTGTTCTCGCTCTCGCCTCCATTTGGGTTTCCCCGCTTTGTCGGGTCGATATGTGTTTCATTCCATGCTTACCTGTATTTGGTATTGGACTGGGTCCCTGTAATTGTGTATGGCCGAGTGCCAGTGTCTGGACATGTATTGCTCTGTGACGAATGCTTGTATTATTCTTGTTTGTGTGGTACTAACATTGCAGGTACTCTTGTACCGACTCCGGGTTATGCTCACTCCTAGGCTGGCTACCCAATGGTTTAAAGCCGCACCCCTATTGGTTTCGTGGTAGCTACTAAGAGTGCTCTTAAACCCCGAGCGTACTTTAGCCTCCGGGCTTCTGCCCACTTCCTCATAAGAGGAGTGCGCTTAGACCAATAGGTCTTCTTGCTCCGCCTGGTAGGCACGATTAGCGCTCAGCGCTTTAACACTAGATTCGTCTAGGCGAGATGCTACCGGACTTTCTACTCGCACTTTAGCCGAGTCGTCCCGGTAACCTCGCTAAGCGCTCTAGTGTTAAACACTGATTGCTGTCCATACTTCTAGCTTGCTTAGCTCCGCAACTACTTGACACTGACTCATGTTATACCACCTGTTCCCGGTTAATCCTGAATGGAGCTAAGTGCCACACGGAACAAAGTGCCACATCACACACGTGGTGGGGGCCACCTCTTGAATCCGTGGGGGCCACCTCTAGAATCCATTCCCCTCAGAACAAAGTTCCACATGGAACAAAGTGCCACACCACACATATGGTGGAGGCCACCTCTTGAATCTGTGGGGGCCACCTCTTGAATCTGTAGGGCCATCTCCTGCCTGTACCTGACCTGTTATCCTGAATTCTATACAGTGACCTGTACTCCTGAACTCCTGATCATGTCCTGCTCCTGTTATTCCCGTGAATTGATACTTGCTTGATAAACTATAATAATACAACTTGCACCTAGTTTGGGGGAAACTGATGGGCCTTGATTAATCATGTTTATGGTGGTCTTATCGAGCCGCGCGTGGCCAAATACTTGGGGATCTCCTGGCGGCCACCAGGGATTCCGTGGGGTGTGCTGGCACCCCTACTCCTGATTATTCCTGCCGGGTATGCACACGCCCTAGGCCTATTTCTATGGGATCTGCGATACTCTATTCCTGTTCGGGCGACCATAAGTCCCGGTACCTAGCGGTACGTTCCGGCTCAGCACCGGATACTCCTGAACCGTTATCCCGGGCATGTACGGGACCCATCCGAAACATGATTCATCGAACTTTATCAGTTTCCAAATAACTGGCTATATAAGTTGTGAGTGAAAGTATGTGGAATGGGACACATACTGAAGCTTGGAACTTAGGCGGCCCCAATAATAATAATAATAAGCTATGTGAATCTGTTGTGTTGTTTTGTAACTCGGATTGTATGCGCTTGGATTACGGTGACATGAGATAAAGGTATATAGATGAGGGTTTCCTTGTTTGGATTATTCCTTCGATGTACTAGTCTCATGGAGCCTAACCTAAGTGTTTACGATTGGTTTTGCTCGTAATCGGTTTTATCGGTTTTATCGGTTTTATATTAGTTTAGGAGATATCGAGTGATGCCTGTTATGACTCTTGTTATCCCTGTTATGATTCCAGCTATGTATTCCTGTTGTGACTCCCTTTATGCCTGCTATGCACTCCTGTTATGACCGTTGTGTGATTTGCCACAAATACTTTCATCGGGTTCTATAACAGAATTCCAGCTTTATGATTATCATGCTATACCTGTTCACACCTGCTTATACATGCTCTTGTTCACGGCACAGTTTTCAATACATGATTATGGTTCGGGTTTATCGATACACATGTGCTTATCCTTGCTCGCCATTTGGCTTTTGCTTCACCACTCGCCTGGGGAGTTTCATCTGACTCCCCTGGATCCTCATGTCCAGGTCTTGGAGCTTGGAGCGTGTGGATTTTCCCCCGTTGCTGATCAGAGTGGCGCAGCGGTAGCGTGGATCTCCAGCAGACCGTTCGGAGCACTATCCTTCTAGGCCCCTGTGTGCCTTCCGAGTTTTCCTTTTATAAACTCGTGAGTGCCTTTTATACTGTTCACTCTTGTACATCTCTTTGTATTCTCGCAATTGCGCCTATCAGTGATGTAATATTCCTTTAATATTGGATCACCTCTGGTGATAACTTTGTAATTGTACTCATATGTTGGAATGTATAATGCACCACTTGCTTCCGTACTCTGATTCTTGCCTGTACTGATGCTTAGCGTATATACGTGAGGGTATTTCTGACCTGCGTATATACGTCGCAGTAACGTCTCCGTACCCGCAGGATCGGAGCGTTACAGGGTGGTATCAGAGCTTAGGCTCTACATCCTCAGTACGTCCAGACGGCAAATTAATGGTAAAGAAATTTGCAACTGGAATACAAGAGTCGTGGTTATACATTCCAACTACAAGTGCAGAGTTATCTATTTCTTGATCATCTTTCCTTTGATTCCTAATCTCTTCCATCTTTCCCCTGTTTTGGTTTTATGAAGCCTTTATACTAACTTAAGATATGGATATACTAGAAAGGTAGTGGCTGGTTCTGAATGAAGCTATTATGTGATCTCTTTGGCCAACTCTATGAAGCTCGATATTATCCAGATGGATCCTGATCTGGTTATCTTTCAGAAGTCAGCAGTCGGAATTCGCTACGGATATTCTACATTCTCTATTCTATCTTTCAGAGTGATTGATGCCTGGTATTCGGAATTCTTAATTATCGGTCTTCTTTATTATGCTCAGGACTATCAGGGTTTCCTTTATCTTCAGTCTTCTGGCTTATCCTCAGAGCGACATTGAGTATGCAGTACAGCGGAAATTCTATTGCAAAGTTGTGTAATCAGTCAGTATTATTTGGCCTCGTTCGGAGATTTATACAGCCAGAAGTGCAGAAGATTTCTATATTCTGGTTATTGATCAGTCAACTTGAGGGCCCTACCTATAGTGCTTCATATCTTAATTGGTATAAATTCCACCCTTGTCATCTTCGTGTTCAATTTACCCCTTATCGAAATTGCGAGGACGCAATTTTTGTAAGGTGGATGGATTGTAACACTCCGCTCCCAGAATACGTACTTAGCTGCGTATTCAGATTTTTTGATCGTTTTTTCGATTTACTTCTTATATTTGTTTTGTATTATGAATTATTTATATGAACGTTTTTTCTTGGATTTGGATTCGTGGACTCGGAGTCAGCCTTAGTCTGAACCGAAGGCCCGATCCCGGAGTATTGCTTGGTTTGGGCATTCTGGTATTCCGGTTTGACCAATTTCAGTTTTAAACATCATTTTCCAATATTCTAGATTTTCTATGATTTTCTGAAATTTTCCTGAATTAAGTTGAAAATCTTCAAAACCGGTGTCGGCCAGTACCGTTGACCGATTCCCAGATTTTTAATTTACAAACGGTTTGGAATTTCCAGAAGTGTCTTTAGACATTATTTCTTAAAATCCTATTTTCTATCCAAATGCATTTTCTGGGATTTATTAGATTTTATTAAAATCCGGCCAATCCGGTGTATACCGAGATTGACGGCTGACCTTATGATTTTTATCTGGAAAATGAGATTGAATTTCTGAAAACTGATTTCACCAAAAATTATTTTATAATATTTATGATTTTGAGAATTTTTGGAGAGCTATCCAAGTTACTTTATTTTTGGACCTTTCCGGAGTTTTCAGTATTTCCCAGTTACCGAGGAATTGTCCCATATATTCCACCATGTCTTTTTCCCATTCTCTCTCCCCTTCCTTAAACGCGAATCTCACCTACCTGGAATTCTGCATTTATTGTGAAGATCCTCCCCATTCCGCATTTAATGCACTTCAGATCAAATCCCATCAATTATCATGACTTTCTCTCTCCTCTTTGAAACGCAGCTTTTGGCTTTCCCCAAACGCGGCTCTAATCCCTGCGTTTAGCCCAATGCAGCCCAAACGCAGGAGAGTGCTGCGTTTTGAGTGAGGGAAACGCAAGACTTCACCTTAGTTGCTTTTGTCTTATATGGTGAATATCCTCCCTTCTCTCTCTTCATTTAATTCTCTTCCAAATGTCATTTCCAAGATATCCCCACTCCCCTCTCATCATCATAACCAGCCAAGTGGCCAAGAGAGAGAGCCACCTAATTCCCCAATTTACAAAAAACCCCCTCTCTTTTATTTATTTGCATCACCTTCACAATCCAAATTCTATAAATACCCCCTCTCCTTCTCCCTCTCTTCATTTTACTTCTTCTTCTTCTTCTTTGCTTCCTGCAGCCTCCAACAGAGAAGCCACCAAGAGAGCTTCCTCCTCTTGCTTCCTTGTCCACCATCTCCACCTCCATATACACCACTTTAACCACCACTACAACTTCTCCAAACTCCTTACCTTCATCTTCTTCCTCCTCCATCTCCATGGAAACCACCACAACTCCAAAACTCCACCAAAGCTTCCACCTTTTCCTTTACCTTTCCAAAAATACCACCACCATCTTTCCATCACCATCTTCACTTCCACCATTTACTGGTTTGGATTTGGAGTTGGGCCATCTCTGCGTCTCACCCTTTCCTGTCTCTCTCTTTTTCTATCTGTTGTTGGTTAAACGCGGAGTTTATCTCCTGCGTCTAGGCCATTCCTTAACGCGGCCTTCGCGTTATTGTATCGATGCAACGCGGAAACCATGACCGCGTCTGTGTCCCTTTCATGTCAACACGACGCGAAGCTAAGTGCCCGCGTCTGTGTTCTATCCTTGTTGGCGTGACGCGGAGTTTATCCTCGCGTCCGCGTTCTCATGCCCTGACTTAAATGCAGGCCCCGAGCCTCGCGTTATGGCACCTTCGCGACGAGATCCCACGTCTGTGATTCCCGCGACGCGATCCCCGCGTCTGTGATTCCCGCATCTACTATTCTTACGACGCGAACCCCGCGTCTGCTATTCCCGCGTTTGTGATTCCCGTATCTGTTATTCTCGCGACGCTAACTCCCGCGTCTGCGAACCCCCGCGTCTCACTTTCAAAACCCGCGTCCCCCTGAACATATTCTCTCTCTTTCTCTCTCCTCTTCACTTTCTCTCTCTACATATTTATATCATATTTTATGGCGCGTCCCGAGTTCCATGGATTACGGACCTTTCGGCATTTCTGGTGATTTAGGCGAGTGATCTCGCTATCCTCTTGCCTTACTATTTTATTGGTTATGCGAGTGTTCTCGCTCTCGCCTCCATTTGGGTTTCCCCGCTTTGTCGGGTCGATATGTGTTTCATTCCATGCTTACCTGTATTTAGTATTGGACTGGGTCCCTGTAATTGTGTATGGCCGAGTGCCAGTGTCTGGACATGTATTGCTCTGTGACGAATGCTTGTATTATTCTTGTTTGTGTGGTACTAACATTGCAGGTACTCTTGTACCGACTCCGGGTTATGCTCACTCCTAGGCTGGCTACCCAATGGTTTAAAGCCGCACCCCTATGGTTTCGTGGTAGCTACTAAGAGTGCTCTTAAACCCCGAGCGTACTTTAGCCTCCGGGCTTCTGCCCACTTCCTCATAAGAGGAGTGCGCTTAGACCAATAGGTCTTCTTGCTCCGCCTGGTAGGCACGATTAGCGCTCAGCGCTTTAACACTAGATTCGTCTAGGCGAGATGCTACCGGACTTTCTACTCGCACTTTAGCCGAGTCGTCCCGGTAACCTCGCTAAGCGCTCTAGTGTTAAACACTGATTGCTGTCCATACTTCCAGCTTGCTTAGCTCCGCAACTACTTGACACTGACTCATGTTATACCACCTGTTCCCGGTTAATCCTGAATGGAACTAAGTGCCACACGGAACAAAGTGCCACATCACACACGTGGTGGGGGCCACCTCTTGAATCCGTGGGGGCCACCTCTAGAATCCATTCCCCTCAGAACAAAGTGCCACATGGAACAAAGTGCCACACCACACATATGGTGGGGGCCACCTCTTGAATCTGTGGGGGCCACCTCTTGAATCTGTAGGGCCATCTCCTGCCTGTACCTGACCTGTTATCCTGAATTCTATACAGTGACCTGTACTCCTGAACTCCTGATCATGACCTGCTCCTGTTATTCCCGTGAATTGATACTTGCTTGATAAACTATAATAATACAACTTGCACCTGGTTTGGGGGAAACTGATGGGCCCTGATTAATCATGTTTATGGTGGTCTTATCGAGCCGCGCGTGGCCAAATACTTGGGGATCTCCTGGCGGCCACCAGGGATTCCGTGGGGTGTGCTGGCACCCCTACTCCTGATTATTCCTGCCGGGTATGCACACGCCTAGGCCTATTTCTATGGGATCTGCGATACTCTATTCCTGTTCGGGCGACCATAAGTCCCGGTACCTAGCGGTACGTTCCGGCTCAGCACCGGATACTCCTGAACCGTTGTCCCGGGCATGTACGGGACCCATCCGAAACATGATTCATCGAACTTTATCAGTTTCCAAATAACTGGCTATATAAGTTGTGAGTGGAAGTATGTGGAATGGGACACATACTGAAGCTTGGAACTTAGGCGGCCCCAATAATAATAATAATAAGCTATGTGAATCTGTTGTGTTGTTTTGTATCTCGGATTGTATGCGCTTGGATTACGGTGACATGAGATAAAGGTATATAGATGAGGGTTTCCTTGTTTGGATTATTCCTTCGATGTACTAGTCTCATGGAGCCTAACCTAAGTGTTTACGATTGGTTTTGCTCATAATCGGTTTTATCGGTTTTTATCGGTTTTATATTAGTTTAGGAGATATCGAGTGATGCCTGTTATGACTCTTGTTATCCCTGTTATGATTCCAGCTATGTATTCCTGTTGTGACTCCCTTTATGCCTGCTATGCACTCCTGTTATGACCGTTGTGTGATTTGCCACAAATACTTTCATCGGGTTCTATAACAGAATTCCAGTTTTATGATTATCATGCTATACCTGTTCACACCTGCTTATACATGCTCTTGTTCACGGCACAGTTTTCAATACATGATTATGGTTCGGTTTTATCGATACACATGTGCTTATCCTTGCTCGCCATTTGGCTTTTGCTTCACCACTCGCCTGGGGAGTTTCATCTGACTCCCCTGGATCCTCATGTCCAGGTCTTGGAGCTTGGAGCGTGTGGATTTTCCCCCGTTGCTGATCAGAGTGGCGCAGCGGTAGCGTGGATCTCCAGCAGACCGTTCGGAGCACTATCCTTCTAGGCCCCTGTGTGCCTCCCGAGTTTCCTTTTATAAACTCGTGAGTGCCTTTTATACTGTTCACTCTTGTACATCTCTTTGTATTCTCGCAATTGCGCCTATCAGTGATGTAATATTCCTGTAATATTGGATCACCTCTGGTGATAACTTTGTAATTGTACTCATATGTTGGAATGTATAATGCACCACTTGCTTCCGTACTCTGATTCTTGCCTGTACTGATGCTTAGCGTATATACGTGAGGGTATTTCTGACCTGCGTATATACGTTGCAGTAACGTCTCCGTACCCGCAGGATCGGGGCGTTACATCGGTCGACCGCCAACGGTCAAAAATGTGACCGTTGGGGCTCTACGGTCGACCGGGTCGGTCGACCGAAAAATCCTGTGAACGCAATTGTGCCTCGGTCGACCGGGTCGGTCGACTGATATAGATATGCACAGTTTGTGCACATCGGTCGACCGGGTCGGTCGACCGGTTACTGTGAGTTCTGAAATATCAGAACTTCCAGAAACAGAATTTGGGTTTTGGGTTTTAGGTCTTGGGTTAAATTTTTGGAACTTGTAAAACATAGAGTATGAGCATATGTCATACTTCTATCATGTTAAAATAGTTTGATAAAAATCCTTTTGATAAAAAAAAACTTGTTTTTCCATAAAAATGTTTTTCCAAAACTATTGTTTTTCTAAAAAGCTTATTTCCAAACATGTTCACTTTAAAACTAAGTTAGAAATGGAAATTGAAAATCTTTTTGAAGCCATGAACCTAACTAAAAAGGTGTGTGTGTGTGATAATCCCATAGCTCTACTTCTAATATCTAGCTTTGACAAAATGTCTAAAAATAAAAATACAAATCTTGTTTTCTTCATAGTCTATGCTAGTTCTTTTTCTTCGTAGTCTTGACTCGTTCTTTTCTTCAATATCTTATTCCGAAGCTTCCTATTGTGCTTTAGCTTGGGAATGCAAATCTTGGGCGAACTCCAAACGTGTGAGTCTTCAAGTGGAGTCGTCAAAACCTGTTCTTGAACCTGAAATCCTTTTAAACAAAATTATTAAATACATAACTAAATATATTTTGTTATCATCAAAATAACTGGGATAATGGCCTTTGGGCCAACAGCTGACACGTCATACAACTTGCTACTAGGACGACCGTGGATCCACGCCAACTGGATCGTTCCCTCTACTCTGCACTAGTGCTTCAAATATGTTGAAGATGATGCGACAGTACAAACTGTCTTCGCTGAGAAGCCACCATTCAAGGGGATGGAAAATTATTTTACTGACGCTCTCCTGTATCAAGAGGCTAGTGAAACATCAAAAGAATCGTTGCCGGATGATGATGATAGTGGGAATGAGGCGGACTCAAAATCTGAAGCAGACATGCCAGCCATTCTGATTGATGAACCAATTTTAGCATGTCTTAATAATCCCCAATGTAACACGCCTTCTGAAGATGAGGGTGAATGAGTAATTAATGATAATATTTCTTTTGATTATCCTGTGAGTTTTGGGTTGTTTGAATCCATCACGGATAGCTCTCTGCACATCCCTTTACATAAATTAAGCGCGTCCAGTACACCCATGGAATCTGTAGAAGGGGCTATTTTAGTGATCCCTCCATCCAAAGAAGTTCAGTCACCGATAATTTTCGGTAGAGCCCAACCACGAGGGTCCACAGCCACAGATTTAAGTCCAGACTCAGGCACCCCATAATTTTTCCATTACGCGCGATCAGCGCGCCATATGATGAAGTAAATGGGGTACAACCTAAAGCGTGGAGAGGGCCTGAATTTTGAAAAAGGAAGGCGTAATTTGCTGCATAACTTTGTGCCAAAAGGGAAACCTGCAAGTTATTATGATAACACACGCAGAGAGTTGGGATACGTTACACCCACACCACCAGCAACGGTTCAATTCAAGGACGGCGAATCGATTCCATCACATTCTGCCTCTTCCTCCGAGTGGGACTCAGATGTCAGTGTGGGAATGATGTTCGAGACTCTCACCGTTAATATGACCTCAAGCAGTCAATTGGAGCCTGCGGAAGCTACTGATGAGGAACCATGGGCTCAGCAATTAGATCTCTAATGGGAAAAGCGATTCAAACTGCACAAACCACCTACTGAAGACAAGGTGATGCAGGTCAACTTGGGTAGTCAAGATCACCCTAAACCCATCTTTATAAGTGAGAGCTTATCACTTATGAAAAAAGAAGAATTAATAATACTCGTAAAGGAGTATATAGAAGTCTTCGCATGGAACTACGAAGACATGCCTGGACTTGATCCACAAGTAGCAATGCATCATCTAAATATTAAGCCTGACGCCAAGCCAGTCAAGCAGCAACAACGTCGGTTTCGCCCGAACATTATGGAGGCTATTGAAGTCAAAGTTTATAAGCTCATTGCATGTGGCTTATACGGGAAGAACAACACCCAGATTGGGTTGCTAATATCGTACCCGTCCTCAAGAAGAACGGAAAAATTCGGATATGCATCGACTACCGTGATCTCAATACAGCTTGTCCTGAAGACGAATTCCCACTGCCCATCACCGATGTCATGATTGACCATACCTATGGATTTGAAAGAATGTCTTTCATGGACGGCTTTTCAGGGTACAACCAGATTAAGATGTATCCCGACGACAAGAAGCATACTTCGTTCCGAACACTATTGGGGGTATACTGTTACACTGTAATGCCCTTCGGGCTGAAGAACGCTGGAGCAACCTATCAGCGGGTAATGAGTACAATCTTCCGCGATCATCTCTGAAAAACAGTAGAATGCTATGTCGACGACATTACTGTCAAAAGCCGCAATAAGAATGACCACCTTCGTGACTTGAGAACGATGTTCGACATAATGCGGGCTCATCAACTGAAAATGAATCCGACAAAATTCTTCTTGGGAGTTTCGAGTGGCAAGTTCCCTGGGTCTATTGTTACATTAAAAGGAATTCATCTTGACCCAGACAAAGTCAAAGCCATTCAGAGCATGCAGCCACTAAGGAATCTCAAAGAGCTTAAAGGCTTGCAAGGTAGACTGGCTTATATCAGAAGATTTATCGCAAATCTCTCAGGCCACTGTCAACCGTTCACCTGACTCATGAAAAGGGTGCTTCCTTTGTATGGGATCAAGCTTGTCAAGAAGCTTATGAGGATATCAAAAAATATCTTACAAAACCTCCAGTCTTAGTGGCTCCTACATCAGGGAAACCGTTCTTGCTCTATGTGAAAGCTATGAACCATTCTCTTGGTGCCCTGTTTGCTTAAAAAGATGACAATGGTCACGAACAGGCCATTTATTATCTGAGCAGGACTCTGATAGGGGCGGAATCTCGCTATAATCCTATCGAGAAGGAGTGCTTAGCTCTTGTCTTTACCGTTCAGAAGACACGACATTATTTGATCGGCCAAACCATACATGTCATTTCCAGAGTGAATCCTTTGCGTCTTCTCATGAAGAAACCAGGATCATTAAATTCAAGATTAGCTAAATGAGCGCTTCTTTTGTCTCAATACGACATGATCTTTATCCCTCAAAAGTCGGTTAATGGCCAGGCCCTTGCAGAGTTCTTGGCTGCTCATCCAGTTCTGGAGCACTCAAAACTTCATGAAGATATTCCAGATGAAGTCTTCGAGTCTAATGTAACCTCAGAGGATGAAGTTTGGCAGATGTTCTTCGATGGAGCATCACGAATGGGCCCTAAAGGCAGGATCATTGCCGGTATGGATTTGTATTTATCTCTCCACGGAGTCATGTCCTTCCTAGAGCATTTTCTCTTATGGAATCATGCTCTAACAATGTAGCGGAATATAATGCTCTACTCATTGGTCTTCAGCTCGCCCACGGAATGGGAGTACACTACCTTGAGCTTACGGTGATTCAAAACTGATCATCAACCAGGTTAAAGGCGAATATGAGGTCCGTCACGAGGATTTGGTGCCTTATTATCACACAGTCATCGAATTGACTAATCTGTTTGATGGCTTTTACATCGGGTACGTATCTCGATCTCAGAATACTAAGATAGATGCTCTTGCTGCATTAGCAACAACTCTAGCCCTGCCAGTCGACACCGAGTATCACCTCACAGTGGCGACTCGACACCTTGTCTGCTCTAAACATATGTTAAGAACCAGAGAGGTCTATAATATCTCGACGGATCTGGAGCCGAGAGATTAGCGATTTCCTTTCATCGACTATGCTCTACATGGTCTGCTGCCAGACAATCCTAAAGAAGCGGCATCTATCAGACGAAGGTCTCTCCATTTTTACTATGATCCAACTCTAAAGACGCTTTACCGTCGTTTATATGCCGGTGTCCTCCTCCGTTGCCTTTCTAATTCAGAGGCACAAGAAGTGCTTAAAGAAGCACACGACGGCAAATGCGGAGCCCATCAGCCAGGTCCAAAACTTAAAGACAGATTGCATAGGCTTGGATATTATTGGCCAACCATGATAGTCGATGCCATCCAATATGCACGAAGGTGTAAAGTATGCCAAATTCATGCGGACTTCATACACCAGCCTCCAGAGTTGCTCCACTCAACTGTTGCTTCATGGCCATTTGAAGCATGGGGAATCGATGTCGTAGGGCCAATCAACCCCTCTTCGATGAAAGGACACGGTTTATCCTGACAATAACCGATTACTTTTCAAAGTGGGCAGAAGCCATACCACTGGTTGAAGTCAAAACTTCCAACGTCGTTAATTTTATTAAACACCACTCATCGGTTTGGTGTCCCTAGGCGGATCATCTATGATAACGGTCCCCAATTCATAAGCCAGGTATTCTATCGATTCTGTGATAAATACTGAATTCAGAATGTGGCTTCAACTGCCTATAATCCCACCGCTAATGGCTTGGTAGAAGCATTCAACAAGACAATCATCAAGTTACTCAAAAAGTTCATCTCCTCGAATAAGCGAGATTGGGACGAAAAGCTTGGTGAATGTCTTTGGGCCTACCAAACCACGGTTCAAACCCCGACAGGCAATACGCCATTTTCCTGGTATACGGGTGTGAAGCAGTCATACCGTTAGAAATCCAGATGCCGTCATTGCGAGTCGCTTTAATGACTAAGATCACATCAGAAGACAATGATCGGTTGCGTCTTCAAGAGTTCGAAGCCTTAGATGAGAAGTGGTTACAAGCTCAGCAGCACATCGAGTTGTATCAAGCTCGAATCTCAAAAGCCTTCAACAAGAAGGTTGATCGGGGGAGAACCGAGCACAAAAAGTATATGTTTTGAAATCAAGATTTAAAGTGTGTGCTTTGGCTTCCTCGATACTTCCGTTATAGCATAGAGGCTAAAACGAGTCGAATCCACAAGGACGGGAGGCGATAGAAACTTTACCGGTTGATTCACGTGTTTGTTAAAAGTTCTTCAATGCTTTAAAGAATGAAAAGAAAGGAAAACAAAGAAAGAAAAGAGAAGTACGGTGAAAACAAAGAAGTGGGAAACATAGAAAAGAATGATTTTTGTGATTTTGTTTATATTTCTGAAACAAGTGAAAGAGAAAGAAAACTTACGGTTACTAACTAGTAATGACTCCACCAACACGCTAACCTCTTAGTGATAGTTGCCTCACATGTATCATTGGCCATCACTAGTTCTTGGTTCAAGAGCGATTCAAAGCATGACCCATATGTAACTCATCACAACCTAACTCAACAAACAAGTGCAAGCTACACTTAAATCATCAAAACCCAATAAGAACAAGCATGAAGTAAAGTAATGTAAGCTTATTAGTGGTTAAGAAGTTAGAGTTAGATCCATCATCATGAGCCATCAATGGCTCTTGTAAGAGCAAGGCCAAGTAGAGGCTATTAGATTCATGTGGATTATCATAAAAGAAGTTAGAATAGTTGGTGGTTAGTAGTTAGTGCCATGAGAGAAAAGATTAACTACACATATAAAAGAGATTAGAGAGAAGAAAACAAAGATAAGGTAAGAGAGCACCTTTCATAAATTGTCACATTCTATTACAAGCACTCTTACTTCCCAACATGTACCACTCTCTCTCCCTATTACAAGATCTACAAAATGGAAAATACAAGGGAGGAAGAAGAAGAACACTAACCTAAACTACCCTAAACTACAAAATGAAAATGAAAACTACCCTAAAACTCTGCATATCTCCTTCTGAAGGCCCTAAGGGGGGTATTTATAGGCACCAGGGAAGAGAGGGGCCAGGGCACAAACCCTAGCCCGAAGCGGCGCGCGCTCCGCGGCCATTCAATGGCCGTGCGCGCGGCTCTTCGAGCCGCGCGCGGTCCTTTCTGTTCCCTGTCAGAGTCTGGTCCCGGTTTTGTGTTTGCAACCCCTGGTTTTGACGAAATCAGCCTCCTAGGTCAATGGCTATCTTAATAGGCCTTTAATCACCAATTAAATGGTGATTTAGGGTCTTCCTCTTCATTGCACACCATGGACCTAGAATCAAGAAAGCAAGGTATTATTAACAGAATTTATTATTAAATAAATATGAGAATGTGATGAAAATTATGCAAAATTAGAGACTAATACACCCCCACACTTATCTTTTGCTCGTCTCGAGCAAAACAAAAGACTAAGGAATTATTACACCACTTTCACAGGTGACGCGATTGCACTGAGCATGTGCAACAAGCCGTTAAACCTCTAAGTTTCCCTAGAGGAGGAGTTGTGTCTCCTGAGGGTTTTCAGCGGATTACACCCACAAAATCCATAAAGAAAGAAATCAAATGTTAGTATTTTGAAAACACATTTTGAAATAAAGAAAAGTGTTGAAATATTTTTGTGAAAATATAAGTGATCCAAGGTCAGAGGTTAACCAGAAATTGTTCTTTTCTTAAACTAAGTCAGAATGCAAAAAATCTTGTTATAAATTAAATGTAAGAATTTAAAATTGAATTGACTCTTTGATCTTTCATAAAATTCTTAGAAAAATATGCACTTTGTGAACAGTGAAGGTTTTTGGGATATCGACTCTAACTTTCATGCCATTTTATTATATATATATATATATATATATTTCCTTTTTTTTCTTTCCTTAGTTTTCTTTGGCTTTCTTATTTACCCGGGTAATGAGCCTTTAGCCGGTGACTCCCAAACCAGATGGTCTTAGGGCACCAGATGAGAAAACATCCCTTGAACTTAAGGACTCGAGTAAACAAGGCCACAAAACTAAAGGGGATTATTTTGTTTTGTCCACCGTTTTAGGTATGAATAACCATGCTTCCTGAGGCATAATTACCCAACTTCAATAAGTGGTTTTTATTGTCATAATTTTATATATATATATATATATTTTTATGACATTTCAGTCTTTGTTTCAATCCCAAAAATTGTGTAAGTGTGGAGTGCATAAATCTAAGGCAAAAAATTCAAGATCAAATTATCTTTTCAATCTTACTTTCTTATCCTATAATTTAGACAAGATCTATTATTTTGACTCAGTTTAAAATTTCATAATTTGAGGTCTTCCTAATTCCTAAGATAATCTTAATTTTCTTAAAAATAAATCAAAAACTATTTCTCCTCTTTCAAAAAGTTTTGTAAAAAGAAAAGAAAAGTTTTTATATAAAAAGTTTTTTTTAATTTAAAAAGAAGTGTAAAAGAAAGAAAATATAAAACTAACTACGTTAGTAAACCCTCCCCCACACTTATCTCATGCATGGTCCTCAATGCATCGTGAATGTGTAAATACATGAAACAAATAGAGAGGGAAGGAAGATTACCTCAAGGGGGTGGCTCCGGGGGTGGTCTGATTGGGCCAAGCGTTTCTACCCAATCAAAATAGCGTGGATCGTGCAGGAACCCACCAATGACCTCTCTAACATGACCCCATAAAAGGATGATTGTTTGAATGGTCTTATTGAAAAATTTATCCCCATTTAATGGCCAAGTTTTAAAAATAATTACTGGGTCAGTTTCTTCAATATCTTTGTCCAACAATGAAGTGTGGTTTTGAGAGATGATTGATTTGGACTCGAATGGAACAGAAACAAAAACCGATACCAACTCGGGAAGTTGACTCAGATCAAGTCGAGAGTCAACAATGAGAGTCGAAATTGGTTCAAAAATAGGATCCAAACCAAAGAATTGATGTTCACACACTTTCCCCAGCAATGAAGTGTGATCATAAGAAATTGGGGAATCCATTTCACGGTGTACTGGTATAGGATTCAATGTTGACTCCGGAGTAGAGAAAAAATCTGGTAAAGATACCGGGGTCATTATTGAATCAAAAAGTGAAATGGAGTTCCCAACAGGAAGTTCAGGATCACATTCAGGTTCGATTTCAATTTCAGGGAAGGGATAACTTGCCAAAATGTCCAGGCGACTTTCATAACTTGGAGATTGGTCAAGTTCAAATGTATGTTCTGAAATTGAAGCTGGATTTCCAAAATGACATGATTCATGGGTCCAATCAGTATAGTTAGGGATATAAGAATCGGTCAAAGGTTGACAAGAAAGGCTTTCCTCGCTCTCATTGATCAATTCGCTTAAAAGTGAATCTAACCTACTGATAGGCCGTGTAACAGGATTTGGATTCAGAATCTTGTCTTCCATACTCTGTGTAATCGGTTCTTGAAAATATGAGTATGGAAGTTGATTTTGAAAATTGTGGTGAAATTGTGACTCCATCGGATTTTGCGGTTGCTGCTCGGACTCACGCAAGGGTTCCATACTCAAGTCCAGTATTAAAGTTTGTTCATTTTGAATTGGTGAGACTGGAAAAGATGAGTGGGACTCTTGAAAATTTGGTTGAGATGATGAGTCCAACATGTTTTGCATTCTTTCACAAAAGACTTCCAAACGCTTTTCTAGTTCAGATTCTTCTTCAATGGGATGCTCTAGAAAAGGAGTATGCGGAGTTTGATATGGGAAGGATTGTGAATTGAGCAAATTTTCCATTTGTTGTAGGGACTCTTCTATACTCCTTTCCAATGATGATTTTTCCTCAATTGGTGGTTCAGGAAAAGGAGTATATGAATCAAAATTGGGGAACGAATATTGTGAAAATTGTGAATAAGATGGTTGAAAATTTGACTCGGGGTAGGTGAATCCCCATGAACTCTATAAAGAGTTGAAATTATTTTAAAAATTATGGTCATATGGTTGGGGATATGGGTCATATTGATTCGGATAATCCCAACCCTCATATATGGTTGGTTCATGTTGTACATTGTCGGGTCAGAGTTATCCGAGTCAAAAGAGGTCTGGGTGAAATATGGATTCATATTATAATTGAAAGAATTGTTGTTATTAAAATCCATATCACAATTTACAAAAAAGAAAAACAAACAAACAAACAAACAAAGAAAAAGAAAAAGAAAACAAGCATATGCTAGGGTTGACTTAGACCTAGACGACTCCTAACTGGTTAGACTGTCCACAGGGGTATATTGTCGGAAGCTGACCACGAGTTAATCGGCCAGGTAGGGGCAAGATCAGTGGGAGGTATCCGTGCCGGAGCAACGGGCCTAATTATGCCAAACCACTGTTCTTCGAGGTTTCGCCTCTCAATCCCCAACCTTAGACACCGATTTAGCAAGAGTCAAATTCTAAATACTTCCCCTTAAGTCAATCTCCTAAATGAGTCCGAGATGTCCCTAGGGGCCAACGTCTAGCAATTTTATTAAGGCTTGGGTTGTGTGAGTGGGGAGGTGATTTTTGGGCTAAGGGAGGGTAATAACTTCCCCACCTTATGTTGTTTTGGGTTTTGCCCTTAAGTTAAATTTGTGCAAGTGTGCAATATAGATAAGATGAACACAAAAAAAGTGAGTAAATCACTAAATTGTTTGTCCTAACTATATGCAATGCAATATGTACACCTCCTATCAGTATCACAACAACATAAGAATAAAATACAGTATATTGGAATAAAAATTGACACGTGCCTAGATGCAAATGTCTAAACCGTTTTAAAGCATCCAATTTCTATATTTTAGTTCTTACAATTATTTACAGTGCACAGGTAATATAAAAAAAATTAGTAGCAGAATAATATACAAGAATTACCCAACCACACTTGAGCAAGTGTGGACTTCTGCAATGCTAAAACTTTAGCCTGCGCACCAAAAAACAAAGAAGAAAAGTTAGCAAACTTGTGAAATCAAACCGTTCCCATCCCCGGCAACGGCGCCAAAATTTGATCGGGGGAGAACCGAGCACAAAAAGTATATGTTTTGAAATCAAGATTTAAAGTGTGTGTGCTTTGGCTTCCTCGATACTTCCGTTATAGCATAGAGGCTAAAACGAGTCGAATCCACAAGGACGGGAGGCGATAGAAGCTTTATCGGTTGATTCACGTGTTTGTTAAAAGTTCTTCAATGCTTTAAAGAATGAAAGAAAGGAAAACAAAGAAAGAAAAGAGAAGTATGGTGAAAACAAAGAAGTGGGAAACATAGAAAAGAATGATTTTTGTGATTTTGTTTATATTTAAAACAAGTGAAAGAGAAAGAAAACTCATGGCTACTAACTACTAATGACTCCACCAACACGCTAACCTCTTAGTGATAGTTGCCTCACATGTATCATTGGCCATCATTAGTCCTTGGTTCAAGAGCGATTCAAAGCATGACCCATATGTAACTCATCACAACCTAACTCAACAAACAAGTGCAAGCTACACTTAAATCATCAAAACTCAATAAGAGCAAGCATGAAGTAAAGTAATGTAAGCTTGTTAGTGGTTAAGAAGTTAGAGTTAGATCTATCATCATGAGCCATCAATGGCTCTTGCAAGAGCAAGGCCAAGTAGAGGCTATTAGATTCATGTGGATTATCATAAAAGAAGTTAGAATAGTTGGTGGTTAGTAGTTAGTGCCATGAGAGAAAAGATTAGCTACACATGTAAATGAGATTAGAGAGAAGAAAATAAAGATAAGGTAAGAGAGCACCTTTCATAGATTGTCACCTTCTATTACAAGCACTCTTGCTTCCCAACATGTACCACTCTCTCTCCCTATTACAAGATCTACAAAATGAAAAATACAAGGGGGGAAGAAGTAAAACACTAACCTAAACTACCCTAAACTACAAAATGGAAATGAAAACTACCCTAAAACTCTGCATATCTCCTTCTGAAGGCCCCAAGGGGGGTATTTATAGGCACCAGGGAAGAGAGGGGCCAGGGGACAAACCCTGGCCCGAAGCGGCGTGCGCTCTGCGGCCATTCAATGGCCGCGCACGCGGCGCTTCGAGCCACGCGCAGTCCTTTATGTTCCCTGTCAGAGTCTGGTCCGGTTTTGTGTTTGCAGCCCCTGGTTTTGATGAAATCAGCCTCCTAGGTCAATGGCTATCTTAATAGGCCTTTAATCACCAATTAAATGGTGATTTAGGGTCTTCTTCTTCATTACACACCATGGACCTAGAATCAAGAAAGCAATGTATTATTAGCAGAATTTATTATTAAATAAATATGAGAATGTGATGAAAATTATGCAAAATTAGAAACTAATCAAAGGTCAAACAAAGAGTCTTCCAGAAAGAAGACTTGGTTTTAGCTATCAGACGACCGATATCATGACACATAAAATCAAAGGCAAATTTCAGCCCAAATGGGAGGGACCGTTTGTAATAGAAACAGTCTATTCAAACGGAGCATATCACCTTATGACTTCAGATGGTGATTTACTCAGATGCCGATCAATGCAAGTTCTTAAAGAAGTATTATCCGTGATTAAGGATCCTTCTTATGATCAAGTTTACACTACACCTCTGATCAAGACCTCCAAATCGAAGGTACGCAGAAAGAGCCCTCTCTTCCTCAAATGAGATCATACAACCATAAACCGGTAGGAACCTGGTCATACACTTATTGTCTTAAAGGAGAATCAAGGTTACATGCACTAACCACATGATCCAACACCTTTAACGGTTAAGGATAGAGGAAAATGTTGGCCTTTAAGCGTAACATAAGTCCTCGATAACTCATCATGCTGAGGGGAATAGCATGGCTAGCCCAACTCAAAAGGTAGTTTGTAAAGGCATATCAAACCCGTTGACAGCTGAGGATTTGCTAAAAATCCGAAGGGACCTGTTCCCATTTAATTCCCTTTCCAAAATCACTTATCAATTCTCATCCATGGAATGGTAAGACCACATATAAAGATCTTTTCATCCATTTCACTGTTAAATTAACATTAAACCTATGACAGTGATTTCCTCGTTTCTCCCTGCGAGAATGAGACCCCTTTCATGCTATGTTTAACAGTATACCTCTGGCATCCATTTCGCTGCTGGCATCCATTTCGCTGTTAAGTTAACATTAAACCTATAACAGTGATTTTCTCATTTCTCTCTATGAAAATGAGACCCCTTCCATGCTATGTTTAACAGTATACCTCTGGCATCCATTTCGCTGTTAAGTTAACATTAAACCTATGACAGTGATTTCCTCGTTTCTCTCTGCGAGAATGAGACCCTTTACATGCTATGTTTAACAGTATACCTCTGGCATCCATTTCGCTGTTAAGTTAACATTAAACCTATGACAGTGATTTCCTCATTTCTCCCTGCGAGAACGAGACCCCTTTCATGCTATGTTAACAGTATACCTCTGGCATCCATTTCGCTGTTAAGTTAACATTAAACCTATAACAGTGATTTCCTCATTTCTCCCTTCGAGAACGAGACCCCTTCCATGCTATGTTTAACAGTATACCTCTGGCATCCATTTCGCTGTTAAGTTAACATTAAACCTATGACAGTGATTTCCTCGTTTCTCTCTGCGAGAACGAGACCCTTTCCATGCTATGTTTAACAGTATACTTCTAGCATCCATTTCGCTGTTAAGTTAATATTAAACCTATGACAGTGATTTCCTCATTTCTCTCTATGAGAACGAGACCCCTTTCATGCTATGTTTAACAGTATACCTCTGGCATCCATTTCACTGTTAAGTTAACATTAAACCTATGACAGTGATTTCCTCGTTTCTCCCTGCGAGAAGGAGACCCCTTTCATGCTATGTTTAACAGTATACCTCTGGCGTCCATTTCGCTGTTAAGTTAACATTAAACCTATGACAGTGATCTCCTCGTTCTCCGACAAATTGCTCTCCGAATCCCTACGAAGTTCTTTTTGTCACGTTAACATTACACCTCTGACATATGATCTTCTACGGAATTCATTTCCTAGCCCCCCAGCAAGTTTCTGAGTCCCACTCAGTCTTTGGTGGACTTTTCGGGTTGTCACGTTAACAATATACCTCTGACAATTCCTTCCAAATCTCATACAAAATTTTGAGCTTGGTGGCTTCTCATTCGTTACGTCATTGCGACCTCTGAACTGGCAGATAGCCAAGTCTCATCTTTCAGTCCGACAAGGACTATTTCTTTGTCATTATACAACAAAATTTTGAGCCTGGTGGCTTCTCAATCGGTTATGTCATTGTGACCTCTGAACCGGTAGATAGCCAAGTTTCATCTTTCAGTCCGACAAGGACTATTTCTTTGTCATCATACGATAAAATTTTGAGCTTGGTAACTTCTCAATCAGTTATGTCATTGCGACCTCTGAACCGGCAGATAGCCAAGTCTCATCTTTTAGTCCGACAAGGACTATTTCTTTGTCATCATACGATAAAATTTTGAGCTTGGTAGCTTCTCAATCAGTTATATCATTGCGACCTCTGAACCGGCAGATAGCCAAGTCTCATCTTTCAGTCCGACAAAGACTATTTCTTTGTCATCATACGATAAAATTTTGAGCTTAGTAGCTTCTCAATCGGTTATGTCATTGCGACCTCTGAACCGTCAGATAGCCAAGTCTCATCTTTCAGTCCGACAAGGACTATTTCTTTGTCATTATACGACAAATTTTTGAGCCTGGTGGCTTCTCAATCGGTTATTGTGACCTCTGGACCAGCAGATAGCCAGGTCTCATCTTTTAGTCCAGTAAGGACTATTTTCTCAAATAGCTGCAATACAACTTGAAAGCGAGAATTCAGAAGATGAAATAAGTTGAGAATGCAACAGGGGAGTCAAAATAAAATCATTCTTTATTGATTCCAAAAGAGGGATACATGAAGGCACATATTACAAGCTATGATGGTGCTTCATAGGACTTGATCCGTCCTTCAAGAGTAGCCAGCCTAGTCTTCCTCTCTTCAGCGGCCCTGATAAGCGCATGCGACCTCAACTCAGCCTCATTAAAGCTCGCCATCTGGGCCAAGCGAGCTTCAATTTCAACCAAGGTTGCTCTCTATGCTTGCTCCTGCTGCAAGACTTCGTCATTCTGGGCCTTAAGCTGTTCAAGCCGGGCAGTCTCTTCAAGACGCACTGGTTCAGCCTTGGACAAAAGAAGATTAGCCTTCCTGATCATTTCCTTGGCCTTTTCAATTTTATCCTCAGCGTCAAGAAGAGCACTGCTAGAAGCGTCTATGGCATCCCCGAGCTCTACTTTCCTTATCTCCAAGGATTTCAATTCAGAAGAAATTGCCTTAGCAGCTTCTTAAGCGGCGAGATGAGCTTCATGCATCTGAGCAACAAGATGCGCAAGTTGCTCGTTAACTGAAGACTCCAGACATGAATGGCTAAGACAGCGCCATTCGTCCACATTCCTCTCAAGTCTGTCCACCAGAAGCTCTAATGCGGCAGCCTGATCATCACCTCCAAAGTCCCAGATACTGTCAATACTTCGGGAGAGGACCACCTTTAAAGCAGAGAACGAGGTAGTCGAGCCCTTCAAGACCAAAGCAATAGATCGCTTCAAGCTCTTATAAAAGCTGTCGACTAACTCAGCCATGAATTCATTCTTGACCTCAATTACTCCTGACAAACAAGCAGCCCCTGAAAATAGAGTTTCCACCGGCTTTATTGACACTAAAGTAGAAGGAATAGTAGAAGCACTGGCTGCAGCAACATGAGAGGTCGTCGGTGATCTCGGAGGAGTCCTCATTGAAACCAGTACACTAGCAACGACCGAGGTAGGACTAGTGACTATTTTCGGGAGAGCTGGCTCAACCACCAATGTTGGAGAAGTAGGACGGGTAATCACCTTCAGCTCCGCGCCTGGCAAGATAGGCGGTACTGGCGAAACCAATGGCATCTCGCTTATTGATATAGCTGGAAGTGAGGTTGGTTCCATGATTACCGTCCCCTCAATTTTAGTTCCTCTGGCTGGTTCAGGCTGATAAGAGGACAGGTCGTGATACAAAGCATCCAACTCAGCAGCATCCGCCGCGGTCGAAGCACTTACTTCACTCCTGGTTCCCCCAGGAAGACGGGTTGGCTCTCTTGAAGTCGATGCACCCAAAGGCGGAATACCTACAACAAGACTTTGTTTGAGTAAAGAATAACAAATAACAGGAGTCAAAAGGTCAAAACAGTACCAAAAGATAATGTCGCCTCAATCGTCTTGACGGCTGCATCAGTCCCTGTAGGCTCCATTGGAAAATTTTTGGCGGAATCAACACGAATGGCTGGCCCGCCTTCACTTGCCGAACCCTCCGTGGTCCACCCAAAAGAGCTAGAAGCTATGGGACTTCCTTTTGAAGTCCCAACGCCCGAAGGACCTACATCAGCCGCGTCACCTCCAGACTCTTCTGAGACGGCGAAATAACCAGCTTCATCGCCTTCCCTATAAGTGAACAAAGGATCATAATGCTCCCTTTGTTCTCCGGCAGCCTCAGCTCTCGGGCTTCTCACCGCCTCAGTTTCTAAAGCATAATGTAAATAATGAGCTATTTGGAACACATAAGAAGTATATTATAAGAACAGAGCTGATCTAACCTGGGTCCAGAGCAGCTTTACTAGTAGTCGGCCTAGGTGCCGATAACTTAATGACCAATGGGACAGGAGGAGGAGGCGCTGCAGATAATTCGCCCTCTGCAACAACCATAGGAGCGTAGCGACGAGGCTTCTTCACTACCCTCTTCCTACGAGATCCACCTTCCCGCTTTCGCTTGAAGTGGACGTCAGGATCTTCTTCCTCCACTTCTTCCACATCAACGTGTTCCACGGGGGCCGTGCCCACCCACCAGAAGCAGCTGTTGGAGCCTCAGCACCCGTATCCGCTTCAAAACGAGGACTTCCTATATCCAAGGCTTCGCTATCATCAACAGCAATGAATTCCCCGAGGCCTGGAACGCGGACCCGTTTACCCTCGCCCTTCTCAGTGACCTTCCGCTTCAGCCGCTGAGAGATTAACTTCACACCAGATGAATTAATAGAAAATCCAGTGGGTGTGGAGTTCGAAGTTCTATACCACTGGCAGAATCCCAGGGTCGTCAGAAGGTTCGGAGTCCTTAGCGGCATGCACAGTCGCGCCTCAGTACAGCCAGCAATGAAGAACCGCCAGGCACGAGCTCCATCGATGAGACTCCCCATAAAGGCCAGGCTGCTGTTTGGATTGCCTACATACAGTTGGTCATACTCAAACTGACGGGCAAACCGACTCGGAACATAGGGCTCCAGGTAACAGGTGTCCCCACTCCTATACAACAAGTGTGATGGCCGGATGCTAACCAGCCACTCGAAGACTCCCCGACTCAATAACGTCTGCCCTTCTCCCACATCCTTGAATTCTTCACCATAGCCCGCATCACGAATGTAGGGGAAGCATCAGAAAAGGCTTTAGACGTCAAGACGGTACAGCAGCTTACGGACCGCAGCCACATAAGTCTTCGACCATAAACATCCCTCGAATCGATGGAGAAGCGCCATTCGAACACCTTCTGGGGGCTCCTCTTCGGCTTGGATGATAGAAGGACAGTGGAGGGCGAACCATGCTATTAGATAAGTATATGGCAAACCTATTCTGGGGTTTGGTCTGTCGCAAGGCAAAATAGTCCCCTTTCCCGCTTCGTCGTTGATGGCCTACAGAAAGCCTCCGTCAATGTACGAAGGCCTCGTTGAATACAACACACCATGGCTGGAAGACGTCCAAGAGAATGACCATGGACTAGACGAATAGCAGGCAACAAGACAGTCGGATGAATAACATCGGCAGATGAAGATGGCACCACGCATCTCTTCAACCAGACCGTCAAGAAACCAGCCAGAAGTGCCTTCCGGGACGTCGGCCGACGAGCCTGGTGGTGGAAACTCCAAAGAATATCGCCTTTCTCATAGGGGCCGTCATCTTCTTCCAGAATTAGATCCCCTTGAGAATGCTCTTGCATCCGGCGAAAGATGTCTTCATCAGCAACTCCACAATGAGCCGCTTCAGGAGTATTTTCCATGTCAGGGAACAAATAATTTCCCCAGCTTTTCAAACTGCATGAAGTTCCTTTGTGGCTCCCATGCATACTGAAGCAAATGTAGGGGGCACATCAACTCCCGGTAAGTCTCAAACAAGGCGGGCTCCTGCTTCTCCAGAAGTGCCAATTCTGCCTCACACGGGAAATATTCTTCGTATGGGAGAGATCCCAAAGGCAGAGTAGAGACTTCCCACATCTCGTGCAGAGCCATACCCAATTCGCCAACAGGGGTGAAGAAGGTCCCTGTAGCCAGGCAGTATAACTCAAAGATGGCATAGAAGTTCGCTACACTCATCTGAATGCCATAACAGGTCGCCCTGACGGCCTCATAAAGCCCCAACCTCTCCAGATCCTCCTCAAAATGAGCAAGGACATATAGGATCAAGTCTCTCCATCATGCCTTGGGAGGGTGAATCCATCCTGGAGTCTTGAAATCAGTGGCTGGATAGTTGCCACGAACCTTAAAAAATGATTCCCAAAGGTCTGCGCCACCGCAGGGTTTTCTCCCACTGGGATGTCTGGAAGTACGTTCCCAGGATGGAGACCCAATATGCAGCGAGGAGGACCCGTCCTTGTGTAACCAAGAGAGAGAATTATCAACTTCCCTACGTGAATGGATTCAGTAGTCCGACTCACTTACCACTGCATCTTTCGAGCCCTCGTCACGCATTGAAAGAAGGACAAGGGAAAATGTCGCTTGCTAGATGGGAGATAGAACTTCTCACCATCTAATCTGAAAATCCACTGCCTCTCTCCGGCTAGCAGTTGACGATCATGGTCTGGCGCTGCATCTCCGAACATGAAGCCAGGCTTCCGATAGATTCTTCGGTCAGAATCTTCAAGGAAAGCAGTAGTTAAGATGCTCATCATGGTGCGCTGATCCCCAGCATGAATAAGTGTATCCCGAGCAGGAGAGCTTTGCTCGCTGAATAGTGAAGCCTGCCCTTGAAACTGCAGGCTAACGTTGCCATCTAGCCCCCTGGCTGTGCCAAAGAGGCTGTTCAGAGGACCGGGAGTATAGTGCACTGCAAGAGCAAGGAGAAACTATGGTCAGTTCATCAGCCAAACAAGGGCTAAGACAAGAATGCAATTTTTGTTAAGGCATAGCCTCGCTGTCCGAGCGAAGCTGGCCTAATGATAGCTTCACAGTTGCAGCTTAACTCCGCATTCCACAAGAAGGCAGGAGGTAGGAAAATATCCAAGTATTAGCTTCGCTCTGGAAGCTTGACCTCAGACAACAGGACGCGACAAAGCCCCAGGGGCTAACTTCGTCAGAAGGGTATTGCTGCCTAAAAATTATTTTAAGGGCACTAAGGTCCTTTTCAGTTACACTCCAAAGGCTAGTTTCGCACCCTGTCATTCAACAGTATGTGAACCGCCTAAGGGATAGCTTCGCCTGGAAGCTTGAAGAAGAGACCCTTCGGTTCTGGGATTTCCAATCAAGAAATCAAGGAAAATTTAAGGAATTGAACTCCCTAAGATCACCAGATCATGATTGATCGCTCTGGATTCATCAGAAGATAGCCAAAAATCGGCTTTAAAAGAAAGATGAAAATCTCTGATCAAAAGGAAAAAATCCCTACCCGCGATCGGTCGTTCGATGACCGTAGGAGGAGAAGGACCCTCTGTCGTAGAGGTTGCTACCTCTTTTCCCGCTCGTCTCTTGGGAGCCATTGAAGAACTGAAAAGGTTCTTGGATTCTCAAATGAAGAAGAAAGAAGAAGAAAGGACCTGTAGTGCTCTGAAAATCCAAAGAGAAGTGATGCCTTCTCTTTCAGCCCGATCAGGCTTTTATAGGCTGATGATTGCCTAAATGATGCCTCCTCGAAAGGAGCGCAGGCAGTCATTTCAAATTAATTTGAAATGGCACCTAAAGAGCCTTCCCAAGAAGCGCTGCTTCAGCCCCACTAAGGGCTAACTCCGCCGTGAGTCCAATGCTGACTTAGCACAACGATTGCATAACTTCGCTGAGAAACGTGCCTTAGTTCCGTTAAAAGCACATCTCTAGCTTCGCGGAAAATTCGTGCTAGCTTCGCCAGAACTGGCTCTTAACTTATTTGAGAATCGGTCTCTAACTTCGCCAGAAGTTTAGCTCCGCTGAGAGCTTCTAAATTCCTCCTAAGGAAAGGACTTACTAAAGCCAGTCCACTTCAGGTGTCCTCGAATCAAAAAGAAAGAGAAACAAAGCAGATAAGTAGAAAATAAACTTTTATTGATTCAAAAGGGAAGATACATTGATACTACTACATCAAGGTTATCTTTCGTACAACCGAATCATTGCTCCAAAGGCATACAAGTGGTCCTATCTACTTCCAAGCCAAACCAACTGGACACGAAAGGCCTTCCTCCTGCACAAGGCCGTAATCCTTCGCATAATGGCAGATTTTACCTCAAGAAGCTGGATCTTCTTTGATGAAAATTGGCAAAGGACCGGTTGCCACCAGAAGGCTGGATCTTCTTTGATGAAAATCGGCAAAGGAAGGATCTGAGACCTTACAGGTGACGTCCGCTTTCCCGAAGTGGATCATCTCGGATAAGCGACTACCAGCCCCGCCTCGAAGTGGATCATCTCGGATAAGCGACTGCCAACCTCTTCTGGGAACACACATTAGCTGCCCCAGTTGTTCCTCCAGCTTAGGATTTAAAGTTTCAATTGAAAAAGCAAGAGGCAACTTTCTGGTCTCTTTCATCAAGTCAAAAGACTGGCGAACATAGCTTACTGCAATGCAAACTAAAACAAGTTAGCAGTAAGTCAAAGGAGAAGCTGCAAAAGTGAAATGCAAAGTCAAATTCTTCGAGGTGAAGCAATTTATATCCAATTCAGTTGCAATTTAGGAATGGATTTCAATTAAGCAGAAGATAGCCTCGCTTGCACAGTGATGATGGGCTAGCTCAGCGTAAGCCAAGTCTTAGCTCCGCCTAAGACAGTTATACTGAAGAAGCGTCAAAAAGAGCTAAGTCCTAGCCTCGCCTATACGGCTAAGCCAGACTGATCCAGAGGGACGCAGTCGTGACCCCACCTGTATGGCAAGACTGGCTAAACTTTAAAGAGGCTAAGTCTTAATCGTTGCCTATGTGGCGAACTTAGCAGGCAAGCACGCAGTGATCTTTCTTTGATCAAGTGAAGTGATAGCTTCGCCAGGAAGCTAGGAAATAGGGCTGAAGCCCTTCTCTGCAGGTCAATCAGATATAAAATGAAGAACAAGGGAAATCAATCCCTGAGGCAGCTGTTAAAGCTAAATTAAGGGAGATAAACTCCCTAAAAGTTATCAGTTCATTGGTAAAGTCTCTGGATGACCAAAACTCACCAGTTCTTGGCCGGATAATGACCAAAGTGGGCACCCCTACTATTTCAGAAATCTGAGTATATTTCTCTGAACAACCAAGAGAAGTCATGAATAGACTGCTTCTCTGCAGAGGACCTCAAGTGTCCTATTTATAGGCCTCATGGCCTGAGCGCACCGCTGCTACTTCAAGCATAGAAGCGCGAGCTAATTTAAGGCATTTATTGAGCCTTGAGAAAGGGAATAGTCTCCCTCAAAAATGCGCGTAGGGGGAATGATCTCCCTCGTTAATGCAAGAGAAGTTATTTCAACTTCGTGAAAGGAAATAATCCTTCTCGTAACTGGCCGAAAGGCTGTTGGCCTCGGGAAAGAACGGCGTTCCAAGACCAATTCAAAGCGAGTCTACTCCGGGAGGCTCAGACGCGGAGCTACCCAGACGCGAAGCTACCCAGATGCGAAGCTACCCAGAGTCGCGAATCTACATGATTCTTCGGCGAATTTATCCCAAAGTAGGATTAAAAGCGAAGCTGAACTCAACCACTATGGCGACGTTCGTACTTCACATACTACTGATCAAAGCAATTCAAAGTATTTCAAAGTCTGAACCATTCCATTGTATACTTTTAAAAACTTTGAAGGGGGTCTTGTTGACACTTTAAAAAAGACAAGATTCTTGACTGGCCTGAACAATGTTTAAACTTGTTGACATTAACAAAAGACAAGTGACAGACAAGCTGATGACCGGTTCTGTACCCATCTCCGAGGGACAAATCAGCAACTTGGACTCTATTGATCTAGTGAAGCAGGCAGTGAGCCCAGATTGTCTTTGAACAGACCTCAGCAGGTCTAAGATGCTAGGTTAGCTCAACACTTAGCATCACATGAGCCCAAAGGGATAGCCTCGCTTGAGAGGCTAAGATCGCCCAACTTCACCTTGGAGCCGTTCAAAGCTCCATCAGAAAGCTAACTTACAGCTTCGCCTGAAGTGCTCAAGTTAACTCCGCAGAGAGTTAGCTTCGCTCGAAGCCATACACAACCGCGCAGAAGGGTGTTCGGTAGCTTCGCCATAGATGATTATCCAGCTCTGCTAAAGAGCTTTCTTCTAACTTCGCCATATGCTCTTTCCAGCTCCGCTATGAGCTCGACGCGGTAGCTCCGCTGCGGGTCTGTTATAGTCAACCTTTGACCAATTAAATCTCCAGATGAGATCAAATCTATTCAGGATCAAGATCAAATCTAATCAAGATTAAATCTGAGATCAAATTTGGCAGTTGTTTGTCATAATCTCTTGACTCTCCTAAAACAAGTATGAGGATCAGGGGAGATCTTTCAATTATATGGAAAGAATAAAAATAGATCAGGAGACCGACCTACCTGTTATTCCTAACTTCGCAGAAGCTGATTCTAGCCTCGCAGCAAGGCTACTTTCCAGATTTGAACAGATTTGACTCAGTCTGTTTCCAGATTTTCAGGGGACAATTACACCCTTACTTTTCCTATAAATAGCCCACTAGAGGCATACAACAAAAAAAAACAGAGAGAGACGCGCACAGGCAAAGAGACGCACAGAGAGACAGCTATATAGATATCTATTCTCTAACTTTCAAGAATTCAGAGAATTGCTTCTCTAATCAGGGTGCTGATACCCTAATACCTTCCTTCCTCTCAAGGAATTTCCGGAACCAGGCGAGAAGAATTCCCAAGTGAAGGCAGTTTGAGAAGTAATAAGAGGGTTCTACTAACTTTCTATTCTCTGATTCCCCGAACCAGGGGAGAAGGGAATCCCATCGATCGCATCGTCAAAGGGACAAAGTGGTCGTGCGCTGACTAGACTCCTATCGGCACACTTCTCCAGAATCTCAGAGGAGATCTACTTGTAATCTTCTGTGTTACTTGTAAGTTAGCACCTTGAACCCTTTTTGTAAGTTTTTCCCTTTGCAAAATCAATGGAAAACAATCATCCATAGCTAACGAGGTTAAGTTAGCTAACCTAGCGAGAAGACTGGAAGTTTTAGAAACTAAGGAACCAAATCCAGTCAATCAAGTCAGCCCAAATCAATTTCTAACTCCGGGTTGTACTTACTGTCAGGCCATGAATCATGTGTTTGAGTAGTGTCCTGTATTTCAAGCTCACCAACACTTTCCTGAACCGATGAATGCGGCCTTTTCAAGGCCGAACAATGATCCTTACACTCCAACGTACAATCCTGACTAGAGAAATCACCCAAATTTCTCATGAAGCCATCAAAATAATGACCACCCACGGTCAAACCATGCAAGCCACTTCCATCATTCCAATAATTCTTCCAACCATCAACCCAATTTTTCCAATCACCCTCACAATTCTCTCAACAATTTTTCAAATTATCAACAAAATTTTCCCAACCAAGCTCCACCATCTTCCCTCCATAATCCTCAACTCGAAAGGAGAATGACTGATTTTGAGAGAAATATAGAAAGGTACATGAAGAACCAAGATTCCCTCATGCAAATAATACAGAAGCTAGAGGGTCAAATGAGCCAGTTAGCCAACCCATAACATGAGAGGCAAAAGGGTATCTTACCCAGTCAACCAATTATGAATCCTAGGAATTCACAACAAGCTCATTTGGTTGAGGATCAATCTCTGAATCAATGTAATGTTGTTCATACATTGAGGTCGAGAAAGAAAGTTGATAACCAAGTGTCAACACCACCTAATCCTAATCAACACAATCACACTTCAGCATCCACCTCATCTAATCCCACTCCTCTAAATTTGATGAATCTAAAAAAGGTAAGTCAACCAGTCATGTGCACCAGCCTATAGCACCATTTCCTAATAGGTTGAAAAATAACAAGCAAAATCCACACATGGATAAGATAATTGAGATCTTTAATCAAGTGAAGATAAATGTGCCACTTCTTGATGCTATCCAACAAGTCCCATCTTATGCTAAGTTTCTTAAGGACATGTGTACCAAGAAGAGAAAGACTAATGTTCCTAAAAAGGTCTTCTTAGCCACTAACATTTAGTGAGCTACTATCGGGTCCGATCCCTGTTAAGTATATGAATCCAGGTAGTCCAACCATTGCCTGCACAATAGGACAAGCCGAGATTAGTCGTGCACTTCTTGACTTGGGAGCAAGTATCAACTTGCTTCCATTCTCAGTTTATCAACAACTTGGGTTGGGCGATCTTAGTCCAACCCGAGTCACTATCCAACTGGCTGACCGTTCAGTAAAAGTTCCAAAAGGGGAGATTAATGATGTCTGATTGTAGTTCATTTTTTGCATCATCTTCCACCTCTGTACCATGCATAAATATCAATAAAAATCTGTTTTTATTCCTTTTCTCTCTATTTTTGCAGGTCCATATTTTAATGGAGAGAGGCCCACAAATCCATGCATTTATCAAGAATAAAAGGGGATTAATTCAAAGCCTAAAAGAGAGCCCAAGTGTTGAGCCCAGGATCTGGAATCATCCACGCATCCAGTCAGCAATCTAGAAGATCCACGTGGCCAACAACCTGTAACAAACTCGCAACAGAAATCGCTGGCGCAACGGCCAAGATTCTGTCGCGGAAACGCGGCTCTGGCCGCGTTTCCGCGGCAGGAATCTGGCCGTTGAGCCAGCGATTGATCCCCAGCTGTCTGATTCTGGAGCCTTCTTTTCCTGAGGCCTATAAATAGACCATCAGGGCCAGTGCAAAAAAGAGGGAGGAGAGAATAGAGGAAAGAGCTTGTAATTTGTAGGTTTTGCTCTAGGTTTTATTGCTCTTAGTCTTCTTCTTCCTCCTAGAAATTCTGCAAGAGAGAGATAGTGAGAGAGTGAAAGCTTGTAATCAAGGGGTGACAACTTGAAGCAAAGCAAGGATTAATCCAATCTACTTTCTCTTCTTTTGCAATTTCTAGTGCTTTTCATTACTTGCTTTATTTCATTCAAGCTTTACTTTCATTGCATAATGTCTTGTTGTTTTCTCTTTATTGTAATGGATAGCTAACTTCTTCTAACATGACTAGCTAACAACTAATCTTGCTAACTTCTAACTCTTGGGTGAATGCTAATTCTTAATCTTGCAAATGTTGAGTCTTTTTCATCCCTGATGGGTTACTTTCATTCTTGACAAACTCTTGTTGTAATTCTCCATATGATTCATGTGTGCCTCATTTAGAGCCTTGTCTTAGAACAAGTGCCTTGATGGAACATGGAGATGGAACACCAAACATTATCTATTTGTTGTACAACTTTCTTACTTCAATGCTAACTTGTTGTATGGCCTTGAATGTCTAATGAATTTTGTATCTTCTTCCTTAGCATCCCTTGAGTGACACTCCCCCGATTCCACCATGAAATTCTATCTTGAGAGCCGATGAAATCAATGAGGCTACAAGACAAGTCCAAGATGATCACCCATCCATCAAAGGGGAAAGTAACTTGACCAACAAGCACGACAAACACTTGCCGTTGAATCAACATGAGGCATGCTTCACCCTAACGGAGAATAGTAAGTTAGCAAGTTAGTAAGATTAGCTAGTCATGGTTTTCCCATCTAAAAGTCTTTTACAAGTTTCCTTTCTTTTAGCATTCTTTCTTAAGCAATTCTTGTTTTCAAATTCTTTGCACTTTCTTTCATCGTTTCTATTTTCATGTGCAAATCCACCGCAATTCCTTTCACCTATTTTTTCATGTCTTTCTCATTCTTTTGAAACAAAGAAGAACTTTCGTTTGTCTTTCTTCAACATCAAACCGTAAAGCTTCCATCGTGAGCTCTCCTTGTGGATTCGACCCGTATAACTTATGCTACTACGGTGATTTGGAAAGGAGTACATTACACATTGTGAATACATTTTGGAGTAATCAAGCACCTAAGGTTGACTCTAAACCTTCTCTCTTTTTGTTGAATATCTGTGCGAATCATACTCCGCTACTACTCCTCTTTTTCCTAATCAAATTTTTGGCGCCGTTGCCGGGGAGAGCAACGGTTTTGATTCAATTGAAGAACTAAACGAACTTTCTTCTCTGTTGCAGGTTACAGGTGAAGAAACAGGAAAACTAGTATTGCAGTGACATATAAGTGGCCCTGGGCCTCTGCTCTAGAAAGCAGAGACCAGTTGCCCTCTGATTTGCCGCGATTCCACGGCAAAAGCCGCGGATCCGCGGCAAAGAAGAGTGAACTACTAATCTGTTTTGTGCAGGGTTGCTTGCTCTGCAAAATAACAGCTGCTGCAATACTTAATTCTTGTATGCTTCACCATATTCCTGCTAATAATCAACAGTAAAATATTGGTTGCAAAGTTAAAAATTGATTAGACGTTTGCATTTCTAGGCACGTGTCTTTTCAATTCATTTACTTTACTGTTGAAGAGTGTTGGAGCAAGGTACGTGCGCATTGCATTTTGACTAGGACTCACTTCTTGGTTGATTTATATCGCTTTGAGTGAACCTTGTTTGCTTATATCGTACACTTGCACAAAATCGATTTTAAGGGCATTACCCAATAAATAAGATAAGGTGGGGATTTCATCACCCTTTCCTTAGCCCAAAAACCACCATCCCAGCACTCACAATCCCAAGCCTTTTAATAAAATCTGATAGACGTTGGCCCTAGGGACATCCGGACTCAGTAGGAGATCGACTGAAGTTGGAAGTTGATTTTGATTCATACTCCGGTGAAATCAGTGTCTACGGCTGGGGATTAAGAGGTTAAGCCTCGAAGATACCGTGGTTTGGCGTAATTAAGGCCCGTTGCTTACGCACGGATACCTCCCACCGTATTTTTGTTGGCCCAAGAGGTTACACTCTCTAATTGTTTTGTGTTTTGATGATGACAAACCAAATATGAGCTATTTGGTACTAACAAGTTTGTTAAGATAAGTTTCAGGTTTGTACCATGTTTAGAGACCATTCGCTTAGCTATTGCAAGAACTTCTAAGTTCCACAAAGTAAGGAAGGCAAATTGCACATCAAGGAAGGATCATAGAAGAGAAGGCACTAGCAAGGCATTGGATGGCTCAAAGACTTGAAGATAGCTCAAGAAGTCTTCATGTAATTTGTTTTTCAGTTTATAGTTTGTTAAAGAATAGTGGATAGGTTTGAAGCTCTCTCACACACGTTTTTGCGCACATGCTCATTCCAAAATAATTTCTTATAAATTATACAAAAATATTTTGCATACAAGATTTTGCCTACAGATATATATTTGTGTTTTATACTAATCCCTGTTCAAAAGTATTTTTGATAAAATCAAAATCCTCTTTTATTTCTTTTTAAATTTGGCTTTTTAACCTGATCGGTCGACCGGGTCGGTCGACCGAGCCTATGTCAGTCTGGTCCGGTCGACCGGACCAGTCGACCGAAGTCCTGGCAGATGCACGTATCCGTGTGCACGTCTGTCGGTCGACCGGGGCGGTCGACCGGACTATTTATTTTTTGTCACAGTTTGTATCAGTCGACTGGGTCGGTCGACCGATAGCCTGTAACGGTCAAATTTTTATACTACCGGTCGACCGGCCCGGTCGACCGATCCGACCGTTTGAACAGTAACGGGCAGATTTTTAAGGGCTGTTTATTTTTATCTTTTGTGTTTAAAAATCCGTTTAAGGATATATTTTGATCTAATTACCTCCTAAACATCAGTAAATATGTTTTATCCCTTAACCCTAGCCCTCTCCTATAAATAGGGGTGTTTGGGGAGAGATTGGTTACAACAACAATCTTTGCAAAAATTCAAAAGTTTAAGGCTTTCAAAGTTCTTGGTTTTTGTGCTAAATTCTCTCAATTTTCTGAAGGGTTTTCAAAAGTTTTTCTCTGATTTCAATTTCTTTTCCTTACACAAAAAGAGCTTCAATTCTACTCATTATTCTCTAAGGACCTTTTGTAAGGGAAGAGATTTTTGAAAGAGAGAGTTTGTGGTCTTTTGACTACCAAGGAAATCACTTGTTCTTGAGATTGTAGGAGTTGGGTACTCCATTGTAATTGTTCTTTGTGATAGTGGAAGTAGCTAGAATCCTTCTGGGGAAGGCGGGGAGTAGAGCTGGGTGCTCGAACCTCGATAACATATCCTTGTGTTTGCGATTGGTTTACATTCTTGCAATCCTTGTTCTATTTTGCTTGCACTTATTACTTGCTCATCATATTCATTGTCATACTTACTTGTTTGCATTCATCTTGTGATTGTTGTAGCTTTAAATTTTTAATTTGACCCTTGATTAGCATTGTCACCTATTCACCCCCCCCCCTCTAGGTGACTTTTCAATTGGTATCAGAGCTTGGACTCTAGGTTTGGCTTAACATCCATAGAGAGATCCTTAAAATATTGCTAATCAACATTTCCATTCATACATTCATACACTAGTAAACATGGCCGACAACATTAAAACCCCACCTAAATTTGATGGACTCAACTTCCCTATTTGGAAGGTTAGGATGACTATCTTTTTGCAATCACTAGGTAGTTTAGTGGCTAAGTCTTTGACCAAACCCTATGTAGCACCCAATGAAGATGAGAGCACTTGGACCGACTTCAACTTTAGAGAATATGAGGCTAACTCAAAAGCCCAAAACTCCCTTTTAACCGCCTTGAATGAGGATGACCTTACACGGGTAATTCATTGCCAATCCGCCTATGAGATTTGGCAACACTTATTGGTCACACATGAAGGGACTTCACAAGTCAAGAGAGCTAAGATAGATCTCTTGAGGTCTCAATATGAATCATTCAAAATGCTTGATGAAGAATCCATTGATTGTATGATTACTCGTTTCACTAAAATTACAAATGGTCTTTCTTCATTAGGTGACGTCATCTCCAACGATCAAAAGGTGCGCAAAGTGATACGGGCTCTTCCACCATCTTGGGAGATCAAGGCCACCACCTTAAAGGAGTTGAACGACAAGGACGAGATGGACATCATTAGTCTCATTGGGAACCTAAAGACCCATGAGATGGAGAAGAAAGCAAGAGATGAGGCAACTACTTCAAAGAAGAAATCCATTGCCTTTAAGACTTCATCCACCAATGATGACGATGATGAAGACGAAGAAGAAGATGAGGAGCTAACCCTACTTGTGCGGAATGTCAAGAGATTGTACCGAAAGAACAAGTTCAACTTCCGGAGAAGATTCGAAGGTAAAGAGGAGCGGAAGATCATATGCTACAATTGCCGCAAACCCGGACATATCATGGCGGATTGTCCGGAGTTCAAGAAGAAAATGACTTCCTCCTTCAAGCCAAAGAAGCCGGAGGAAAAGAAAGCCTACAAAGCAACATGGGATTCGGAAAGCGAGTCCGAAGAGGAGGTGGATCAAGCTAACATGTGTTTCATGGCAAACACACCCAAGGTAACCCCTCAATCCCATGATGATGAAGATGATGAACTAAGTAAGGAAGTTCTAGTACATGCCTTTGTAGAACTTTCTGAAACTTATGATAATAAGAAACTTGAATGCTTAAAATTACAAAAAGAAGTTGCTTTTCTTAAAAATCAACTTGCTTTGGTTTCAAAAGAAAAAGATGACATTTCTTCTAATTTCATTTCCATGCAAAAAGAATTTTGTGCCTACAAGAGTGCTTGTAAGGCAAAATCTCCTATTATTGATGAAAAAGAAATTTCTTCTTTTAAATCCAAAATGAATGATTTTGAAAAAGTGTTAAATGATTGTGCTTTTAATACCAAGAAACTTGAGAACATGATTTCTAAGAAGCCCACTTCACATGCTAACACTTCACAAGCTAAGAATTCTCATGCTCACAATGCCCATGCTCACAAATCACACACTCATTATGCATTTAGATATGGTAGAGTATATAGATGCACATATTGTGATAAACATGGACATTTAGCTAAGTTTTGTTATGATAAATTGCATAGTTCAAATAATCTTGTTTGGGTTAATGGCTCTAACCCTCATGGACCCAAGAAAATGTGGGTACCAAAATCAAGTCCTAAAATGTTTGATGTAGGTACACACCAAGGCTCCAAGACGTAGGGAGCGGTGGTACCTTGATAGTGGTTGTTCAAGACACATGACATGGGACATCAACAACTTCACAACCCTATCAAGGTACATGGAAGGTGGCTCCGTCACCTTCGGGGATGATTCCAAAGGCACCATCATCGGTATCGGTAATATTCAAATTGGTTCATCTCCTATTATAGAGAATGTTGTTTTAGTAGATGGTTTAAAACATAATTTGCTTAGCATTAGCCAACTTTGTGATCGTGGACTTAAAGTTGTTTTTGATGATTCCTCATGCAAGATTTTGATGTTAAATCCGATGTTTGTATTCTTACCGGTTTTCGTGATAATAATGTTTATATTATTGACATGCTTAATTTAGATTGTTCTACTAAATGCTTAAATGCTTTTGATGAAAATTCTTGGCTTTGGCATAGAAGATTAGGACATGCATCTTTTGACCATATCTCTAGGATTAATTCAAAGGAATTGGTGAAGGGTATACCTTGCTTGGATTTTGAGAAAGACCGCATTTGTAGTGCGTGCCAACTTGGGAAACAAACCAAGTCTTCCTTTAAACCAATCAAGGATATCATGTCAACTAGGCCTTTAGAATTAATTCATATGGATCTTTTTGGACCAACTAAAACTAAAAGTTTAAATGGAAGTAGATTTGCATTTGTTTTGGTTGATGATTTCTCCCGTTTTACTTGGGTTTTCTTTTGCAAAATAAAGATCAAACTTTTTCTCATTTTAAGATTTTTCGAAAAAGAGTTGAAAAAGAAAAGGGTTTTCCGATTTTGAGAATAAGAAGTGATAGAGGTGGTGAGTTTATTAACCAACTCTTCATGACTTATTGTGATGAAAAGGGAATTAAGCATGAAACGTCTTGTCCTAGAACTCCACAACAAAATGGAGTTGTAGAAAGGAAAAATAGAACACTTCAAGAGATGGCTAGGACAATGATAAGTGAATATGACCTCCCTAAATATTTATGGGCCGAGGCCGTAAACACCGCATGCTATATATCGAATCGTATTTATTTGTGCAAAAATTCTTCAAAAACATCATTTGAAATGTATCATTCTAGAAAACCAAATGTTGCATATTTTAAAGTTTTTGGATGCAAGTGTTTTGTTTTAAATACTAAGGATAATTTGGGTAAATTTGATGCTAAGGCTTATGAGGCTATCTTTGTTGGATATTCCTCTACTAGCAAAGCATATAGAGTTTTCAATAGATCTACACTAACCATTGAAGAATCCATGCATGTTAAATTTGAAGAATCTAATGTGGTTGTTGAGAATGTTGTAGAGATTGAACCACTAGGTGAAGACATGGAGAGACTATCCTTGAAGGACTCACCCGCTCAAGAAGAAAAGCTAGATCCTATTGGTGAAGTTCAAGAGGATAAGGAGGAAAGCATTCAACCGCTTCCTAAAGCTTGGAGATACGCTACAAATCATCCTAAGGAGCTCATCTTGGGTGATGCATCTAAAGGAGTCACAACGCGCTCCAAACTCCATGACATATGTGGTAACTTTGCTTTTATTTCTCATTTTGAACCCAAAGGCATTCTCGAAGCCGAGACGGACCCATATTGGTTGCTTGCCATGCAAGAGGAACTCAATCAATTTGAGCGCAACCAAGTTTGGCACCTTGTTCCTAAGCCCACGATAGACCAATAATTGGTACTAAGTGGATCTTTAGAAACAAGATGGATGAGTCCGGAAATGTCATTAGGAATAAAGCTAGGTTAGTGGCCCAAGGTTACACTCAAGTTGAGGGAATTGACTTTGAGGAGACCTTTGCACCCGTAGCACGGCTTGAAGCCATACGGATGACACTAGCTTTTGCATGTTTTAAAAATTTTAAACTTTTTCAAATGGATGTAAAAAGTGCATTTTTAAATGGTTTTATTAATGAAGAAGTTTATGTTTCTCAACCTCCCGGTTTTATTGATCATGTTCATCCCGATTTTGTTTTTAAACTTGATAAAGCTTTGTATGGATTGAAACAAGCTCCAAGAGCTTGGTATGAAAGGCTTTCTAGTTTTCTCATTTCAAATGATTTTATTAAAGGCAAAGTAGACACAACTCTCTTTACTAAGCATGTTGATAATGATATTTTAATTGTGCAAATTTATGTTGATGATATAATTTTTGGATCTACTAATGAGCTTTTGTGCAAGGATTTTGAGAAGGTAATGCAACTAGAATTTGAAATGTCTTCCATGGGTGAGCTCAATTTCTTCCTTGGACTCCAAATCAAGCAATTGCAAGACGGAACCTTCATTAACCAAGCCAAATATGCAAAGGAGCTAGTAAAGAAGTTTGGGCTTGAAGGATCAAAGGCTTGCAACACTCCAATGGCAACTACAACTAAGCTTGATAAGGACGAACAAGGTAAAAATGTTGATATTAAATTATATAGAAGCATGATAGGAAGTCTTTTATATTTAACGGCAAGTAGGCCGGATATCATGTTTAGTGTGTGTCTTTGTGCTAGATTTCAATCGTGTCCTAAAGAGTCTCATCTTATTGCGGTAAAACGCATTATTCGTTATATTAAGGGCACAATTGGGATGGGTCTTTGGTATCCAAAAACTATAGATTTTTCAATGACTAGTTATTCGGATGCCGATTATGCGGGTTGTAGAGTAGATAGAAAGAGTACTAGTGGGACATGTCAATTTCTTGGTAATTGTCTTGTTTCATGGTCCTCTAGGAAGCAAAATTCCGTAGCTCTCTCAACCGCCGAGGCGGAGTATGTTGCCGCGGGGGCTTGTTGTGCACAAGTTCTTTGGATGAAACATACTCTCCTTGATTTTGATTTGCACTTTGATCATATAAAAATATTTTGTGATAATACTAGTACTATTCACATGACCAAAAATGCAAATCAACATAGTAAGACCAAGCACATTGAGATTAGATATCACTTTCTTAGAGATCATTTTGAGAAAGGTGATATAGATATTGATTATGTTTCCACGGATTTACAACTAGCCGATATTTTCACTAAACCTCTTGATTTTGCTAGATTTTCGTTTATTTGTGGAGAACTTAATGTTTGTATTATTGAATAAACATGTTTTTCATAACCCTTTTTGATGTATGACAAAAAGGGGAGAATAAGTTTACATGGACAAAAATAAGTTCATTTGGTCTTGGTTCCATATGAATTTATATGTTTTGTTGTTTTGTTTTTATGAGTTTTTGTGTTTTAAATAAATTCTTGTGTTTTAGTTATTTTTGGTATTTTCGGTATCAAGAGAAATTTTTGTTTTAATTGGTTTCAATAATTGGTGCATCATTTCAATTATTGGCATCTAGAGCATACTCTTGTGTTTTAAGTATAACATAATTTGAGAGGGAGTTTTCTCCTACCCTATATTTTTGTTAATAGCCTATTTGTTTTGTCATCATCAAAAAGGGGAGATTGTTGGCCCAAGAGGTTACACTCTCCAATTGTTTTGTGTTTTGATGATGACAAACCAAATATGAGCTATTTGGTACTAACAAGTTTGTTAAGATAAGTTTCAGGTTTGTACCATGTTTAGAGACCATTCGCTTAGCTATTGCAAGAACTTCTAAGTTTCACAAAGCAAGGAAGGCAAATTGCACATCAAGGAAGGATCATAGAAGAGAAGGCACTAGCAAGGCATTGGATGGCTCAAAGACTTGAAGATAGCTCAAGAAGTCTTCATGTAATTTGTTTTTCAGTTTATAGTTTGTTAAAGAATAGTGGATAGGTTTGAAGCTCTCTCACACACGTTTTTGCGCACATGCTCATTCCAAAATAATTTCTTATAAATTATACAAAAATATTTTGCATACAAGATTTTGCCTACAGATATATATTTGTGTTTTATACTAATCCCTGTTCAAAAGTATTTTTGATAAAATCAAAATCCTCTTTTATTTCTTTTTAAATTTGGCTTTTTGACCTGATCCGGTCGACCGGGTCGGTCGACCGAGCCTATGTCAGTCTGGTCCGGTCGACCGGACAGTCGACCGAAGTCCTGGCAGATGCACGTATCCGTGTGCACGTCTGTCGGTCGACCGGGGCGGTCGACCGGACTATTTATTTTTTGTCACAGTTTGTATCAGTCGACTGGGTCGGTCGACCGATAGCCTGTAACGGTCAAATTTTTATACTACCGGTCGACCGGCCCGGTCGACCGATCCGACTGTTTGAACAGTAACGGGCAGATTTTTAAGGGCTGTTTATTTTTGTCTTTTGTGTTTAAAAATCCGTTTAAGGATATATTTTGATCTAATTACCTCCTAAACATCAGTAAATATGTTTTATCCCTTAACCCTAGCCCTCTCCTATAAATAGGGGTGTTTGGGGAGAGATTGGTTACAACAACAATCTTTGCAAAAATTCAAAAGTTTAAGGCTTTCAAAGTTCTTGGTTTTTGTGCTAAATTCTCTCAATTTTCTGAAGGGTTTTCAAAAGTTTTTCTCTGATTTCAATTTCTTTTCCTTACACAAAAAGAGCTTCAATTCTACTCATTATTCTCTAAGGACCTTTTGTAAGGGAAGAGATTTTTGAAAGAGAGAGTTTGTGGTCTTTTGACTACCAAGGAAATCACTTGTTCTTGAGATTGTAGGAGTTGGGTACTCCATTGTAATTGTTCTTTGTGATAGTGGAAGTAGCTAGAATCCTTCTGGGGAAGGCGGGGAGTAGAGCTGGGTGCTCGAACCTCGATAACATATCCTTGTGTTTGCGATTGGTTTACATTCTTGCAATCCTTGTTCTATTTTGCTTGCACTTATTACTTGCTCATCATATTCATTGTCATACTTACTTGCTTGCATTCATCTTGTGATTGTTGTAGCTTTAAATTTTTAATTTGACCCTTGATTAGCATTGTCACCTATTCACCCCCCCCCTCTAGGTGACTTTTCAATTTTGCCCCTACCTGGCTGATTAGCTGTGGTCTGATTCAAGCAACAACCTTCTTTGGTTCATCGAACAGTTAGGAGTCGTCTAGGTCCAGGAATCCTAGATAGCTTGGGATTGATTTTCTTTTATTGTTTGTTATTTTTTCTTTTCGCTGGTGTGATCGGTGAACGTTGTTTGTGATTGTACATGCAAAAGTGGTACCGGGATCCAGATTCTGTAAGACTTGTTAGAATTTCTACACTTGCACCAACACCACCACTTCACACAATGGAAAACAACGTTTCACTCCAAGACAGATTCTATCCGATTCGCACCTCCCTTCCATCATGCATTCTTCTCCCTGTTACCAATGGAAATCATTTTGAGCTGAAACCACAATTCATCAATATACTTCCACGATTTCATGGTTTAGAGTCTGAGGACGCGCACTTCTTCATTCGAGAGTTCGAAGAAGTATGTGTAATGATGAGAATTTTCCAATTGACTGAGGATGCTGTTAGGTTAAGGTTCATACCTTTTGCGCTGAAGGACTTAGCTAAGAAATGGCTTTACAATCTTCCCGCCAGTTCGATATCTTCATGGGATGATTTTGTAAAAGTATTTCTTAAGAAATTTTATCCCATTCATAAGACAGCCCTCATGAGAAAGAACATCATGCAATTCAAGCAGGAATCACACGAACCCTTCTGGAAATATTTTGAGCGTTTCAAAGATATTTTAGCCTTATGTCCTCATCACGGCATAGAGAAATGGCGTCAGTGCCAAATTATCTATGACGGACTTAATTATCAAACGAAAACACTCCTTGAATCCATGTGCCAAGGGGAATTTTTGAAGAAAGATGAGAATCAAGGGTGGGATCTCTTTGAAGCCCTAGCTGAGAAAACCATTCAGTGGGAGTCATGCTCAGATAAACCCACTCCCACTACTTCCAGAACCGGTATGCATTCCATAGAATCCTCTATAGCTGCTGAAGCCAAGATCACACAATTAATGAAGAGGATAGAACTGCTTGAATCACGGGAACATTCTGCTATTAATCAGGTCAACCCATCACCTATGGTCAAACCTGGTTGCACCTTTTGCCATGACCTCAACCATATCTTTGAGGAGTGTCCTATATACCAGTCTCAATCATATCAGGAGAATACGAATGTCACTTTCACCAGACCCAATCACAATCCACACTCCAGTACATACAACCCGGGATGGCAAAACCATCCAAATTTTTCATGGAGTCAGTCTGGTCCTGAGCAACATAGGCCACCATTTCCACATCCATATAATGCTCAGTCTCACCTACACAGTTTCAATCAGAATTCACCGAACTTTCATCCATATCAAAGTCCACCACAGTCAAAACCTTATCAAAGTCCACCACACTACCAATCACAATTCCAGTCTCCATACCACCAACATCCACCCCAGAATGATTCAGATGACAAACTATCAAAGTTGGAAAAGATGATAGAAACCCTAGCAAAGACCCATCAACAGGATATGAACAAAGTACAGGTCCAGATTGGGCAACTGACTAATTCTTTAAGTGGGAGACAACAAGGAATGTTTCCAAGCCAGCCAGTGCCCAATCCCAAAAATCACTTTCCTTTACATGAAGTGGAAGACACGGGCCCCAGTCATTGCAACGCTATTTATATTCTGAGATCTGGAAAGAAAGTAGATAATAGGGTTTCTAATCATTCATCCCATCCAGTACCAAAGTCAACCCCTCCAGTTCCAGTACAACCAACTTCTGACAATCCATCTTCTAGTACTGAGCCATCAAAAGCCAAGGGAAAAGAGAAAGTCGATGAGCAACCTTATAAGCCTAAGGCACCATTTCCAAATAGGCTTACAAATCACAAATTAAATGCTCATATGGAGAAGATAAGAGAAATGTACAACAAGGTCCAAATCAATGTCCCTCTTCTTGATGCCATACAACAAGTGCCATCATATGCAAAATTCTTAAAGGAAATGTGCACCAAGAAGAGGAAAACACAAGTTCCTAAGAAAGTCTTCCTGGCATCACACATCAGCGAGTTGTTCACTGGGCCCATTCCTGTGAAATATAAGGACCCAGGGAGCCCGACCATATCTTGCGTCATAGGACGACTACCATCAATAGGGCACTACTTGATTTGGGGGCTAGTATCAATCTCCTGCCTTTTTCTGTGTATCAACAATTAGGGTTAGGTGATCTCTGCCCGACCCAAATGACGATACAACTGGCTGATCGCTCTGTCAAGAGACCTAAGGGGGAAATTCACGATGTCCTTGTCAGAGTTGGGGAGTTTATTTACCCTGTGGATTTTGTAGTTCTTGAGATACAACCTGTGTCTAATACCAATAATAAGGCTCAAACTCCTGTCATCTTGGGACGACCATTCCTGGCTACAGCAAATGCCATCATCAATTGTAGGAAGGGTCAATGAGGATAACTTTTGGTGGCATGACAAGAGAAGTAAATGTCTTCAGCATGCAACCTCGTAGGATAAAGGATCAATCATTCGAGGTTAATTTTGTCAGAAACAATTGTGAGGAAAAAGGAAAAGATGAGTCACAATCTTGTGATTCTCTTGAAGTGAAAAATCCTATTATCCGAGTAACCTTTCAAAAGGAGAAAGTTGATTTGGATATCTTCACTTTCAGTGAGCCAACAGTGAATGTATTCCATGAGGATATAATTCAAGAACTCCAATTGATATATCTTTTGAAAACCTTTTCGCGGATGAAATCATGTGTTTGGATGAGCCAACTCGGGGTCGGTTAACCGATTGCACATCCCTGAAGGAAGATGTTGGCTTCAGCTTTGAAGAGTTGTATGAAGACGAGCTGGAATTTCTTAATTTTGGAAATAAAGAAATTCAGGGTGAAAAGTGTGGTGATGAAGAAATTCTTAGTGAACAATGTGGTGAAATGAGGATGAACAATAATAAACAATTGAAACTGGAAATGTCTAAGGCTCAGGGATTAATTCAACTCGTTTCCCAACTGAGCCCGTACAAACAGACACACTGGAACGATGGGAAACGGGCCAGAGGGAAACGATCAAAAGGAGCTTAGGCTATGGACACACTTGTACATATTTTTTGTAAATATTTTTTGTACATTTTGTAAATAATAATAATAAAAAAAGAAAAGAAAAAAAAAAAGAAAAAAATAAATAATAATGAGGGACTTTTGTGCTAAATCATTTCAAGAGTTCTACAACTTTCAAAATTCAAATTCCCTAGGTTTCTTCATATCTTCCCTAGGGTCAAACTCCATCCTTCCATTTTCAAAACTACAAATTCCTAGGTTTGTAAAATTCCTTTTAACCTAGGAATGAAATTGGAACTCTCCATTTTCTTTTTCCCTCCTATAAATATTCTATCTACCCGACTCCTCTTCTCTCAAACGCAAAAATCCCCTCAGATCTGCAACCCTCTCCTCAAGCGCCGCCATCAGTTTTTTTTCCTTCCTCAGAAACCTTCTTCCTGCCGCGATCCCGCGACCAGTGCCGCAGATCCGCGGCTGTCCTGAACTTTCTGGAGCGCCGCAAAATTTTTGGCCGGTCGATTTCTTTCTCTGGTGGCCGATCAAGTGCACGATCAATATAATTCTTCCTCCTGTGCCCTCTGCACAACCGATTTTGAATTCCCCCCACGAACTCCGGGGGCGGTTTGATCTTCCAACTCTTGATCTATTGCTTTAATTTACCCTTTTACACATGGCCCCAAATCTGTTTGTAGAGAAAGATTTTTCAAAAATTTTGAATGATCATGATGGGTATGGACACATATTATAGATCGATTACGTGCATGGGATTGGTATTCTCTGGTATATGATAACAGTGAAAATGATGCATATTACTGTCCTGATTTAGTCACTACATTTTATAATGCACTCGATCTTGCATCTGTTAGTTATGAGACATACCAATTTGTCGTCCATATGCCGTTAGGTGACATCTTTATCACAATTCCTCTCCTTGAGGAAATTACTAATGTCCCAAGTCACCCCCAGCACAGCGATCCCCTCCCACTGATCGATTATATGACACTCATGGGGGTTCGCTGTACAGAGCAGGACCGCGGGCTTAAGGCCAGCACTACCTTTAGGAATGTACATTGCGTTGGACGCTGGATCCAACGTAACATTTTAGGGCTGGACCACACGACTTCCTTCAACTGCCCGGTGTTGCAAATAATCCACGATTTAATGACCAGGCAACACACGGTCTGCTTAAATAAGGTCACCTTTCACGCTATCATAGCTAACTCTTCACGCACTCGAGGTACCAAACACTCTCACCCTATTCTGATCACGCGTCTTTGTAGGACCTTCCTACCAGACGCCGTATTCGATTCATTTGACCGAGTGTTTGTTGCACCTGAGCGACCCGCCAGTTCTTATAATAGCTGTTTGCACGCGGTTTGGACTCCTAGTGTCCAACCCGAAGATATACCGGTGGAGTCCTCCTCTGAGGAGAGTCTTGAGGAGGAATATGAGCCTGAGTTTTGGCGTCAGGATCCCCAGCAGAATCACGTGCCTTCATGTCCACCATCTGGAAGGGCATGAAGAAAATTTTTAGGGGACAGATCAGGCTTAGAAAGAAGGTGGAGGAGCAATCCTCGAGGTTGGACCGCATTGAGGCGGGGCTCAGACGATCTCAGTCGGCTGGACCCAGCACCACCGCTGGTCCAAAGAGACGGAGGGAGTGATTTCATACCTTTTACCTATTTCATGCATCTTTTTATCTTGCATACATTGAGGACAATGCATGAGATAGGTATGGGGGGGTAGATTCTAACCTAGGATTTTTATTTCTTTTTAGGCTTTTTATTTTTATTTGTAGGATTTTCATTTTCTTTTAGGTTTTTATTTTATTTTTAGATTTTACTCTTTCTTTTAGATTTTACTCTTTCTTTTAGAAAAATAAAAAAATAAAAATAAAAAATAAAAAAAATAAAAAAAGGGAATTTTCGATCCATGTTTAAAGAATCAAACTTGAATTTAGGGATTAAGGAAGCTCTTAACTAAGATTTCTAATTATAAGTTGAAAAGAGGAGTTTTGTAGGATTTTTAGGTTAAGTAATAAAGGATAAGAAAGATTACTAGATTTTAATTCTTTCTTTAGGATATATACATTGAACATATTCAAGGATCAATCATAGACTTTGTGACTTTATTTACAATTATATATAATAAGAAATATATATATATATATATATATATATATATATATATATATATAATATATATATATATATATTGTAAATAACTAAATAAATACTTAGCCACTAATTAAGCTGGTTAACCGTGCCTCAAGAAGCATGGCAAGTCACGCCTAAAGGTGGTTAAGTCCTTAGTATTCATGGCCTAGTTTACTTGAGTCATCGAACCCGAGGGATGTTTTCTCATCTGGTGCCCTAAGACCGACTGGTTTGCGAGTCATCGGTAAGAGGCTCGTTACAAAGGTAAATTAGAAAGCCTAAGGAATCTGAGGAAATGTAAATAAATAAATACTGTATATAAAAAATATATATATTGTTATATATATTAGTAAATAAATAAACTTAGTCTAAGAAAGATCCTTCATATTTATAGATGTATATATACTAGGATTGATGCAAAATCTAGTTTTTGATCTTTTCCTTAAAAACTTAACCTAAATTGAAAACAAAACTCTAAATAGACGCTTATAAGAGGAATGAAAAGTTTAGGGTAACCTGAAACCTATAACTCAAGTTAGAATCTTTAAAACATGGATAAAAATTTTCACTAACACTTTTATTTTTCTTTATGGATTTTGTGGGTGTAATCCGCTGAAAACCCTCAGGAGACAACACTCCTCCTCTAGGGTAACCTAGAGGTTTAACGGCTTGTTGCACGTGCTCAGTACAATCGTGTCACCTACGAAAGTGGTGTAATAATCTAGTTAGGATTTTTCTTTTCTTTCTTTTTGCTCGAGGACGAGCAAAAGCTAGGTATGGGGGTGTGATTGTAGTTCATTTTTTGCATCATCTTCCACCTCTGTACCATGCATAAATATCAATAAAAATCTGTTTTTTATTCTTTTTCTCTCTATTTTTGCAGGTCCATATTTTAATGGATAGAGGCCCACAAATCTATGCATTTATCAAGAATAAAAGGGGATTAATTCAAAGCCCAAAAGAGAGCCCAAGTGTTGAGCCCAGGATCTGGAATCATCCACGCATCCAGTCAGCAATCTAGAAGATCCACGTGGCCAACAACCTGTAACAAACTCGCAACAGAAATCCCTGGCGCAACGGCCAAGATTCTGCCGCGAAAACGCGGCTCTGGCCGCGTTTCCGCGGCAGGAATCTGGCCGTTGAGCCAGCGATTGATCCCAGCTGTCTAATTCTGGAGCCTTCTTTTCCTGAGGCCTATAAATAGACCATCAGGGCCAGTGCAAAAAAGAGGGAGGAGAGGAGGAGAGAATAGAGAAAAGAGCTTGTAATTTGTAGATTTTGCTCTAGGGTTTATTGCTCTTACTCTTCTTCTTTCTCCTAGAAATTCTGCAAGAGAGAGATAGTGAGAGAGTGAAAGCGTGTAATCAAGGGGTGACAACTTGAAGCAAAGCAAGGATTAATCCAATCTACTTTCTCTTCTTTTGCAATTTCTAGTGCTTTTCATTACTTGCTTTATTTCATTCAAGCTTTACTTTCATTGCATAATGTCTTGTTGTTTTCTCTTTATTGTAATGGATAGCTAACTTCTTCTAACATGACTAGCTAACAACTAATCTTGCTAACTTCTAACTCTTGGGTGAATGCTAATTCTTAATCTTGCAAATGTTGAGTCTTTTTCATCCCTGATGGGTTACTTTCTTCTTGGCAAACTCTTGTTGTAATTCTCCATATGATTCATGTGTGCCTCATTTAGAGCCTTGTCTTAGAACAAGTGCCTTGATGGAACATGGAGATGGAACACCAAAACATATGCTATTTGTTGTACAACTTTCTTACTTCAATGCTAACTTGTTGTATGGCCTTGAATGTCTAATGAATTTTGTATCTTCTTCCTTAGCATCTCTTGAGTGACACTCCCCCGATTCCACCATGAAATTCTATCTTGAGAGCTGATGAAATCAATGAGGCTACAAGACAAGTCCAAGATGATCACCCATCATCAAAGGGGAAAGTAACTTGACCAACAAGCACGACAAACACTTGCCGATGAATCAACATGAGGCATGCTTCACCCTAACGGAGAATAGTAAGTTAGCAAGTTAGTAAGGTTAGCTAGTCATGGTTTTTCATCTAAAAGTCTTTTACAAGTTTCCTTTCTTTTAGCATTCTTTCTAAGCAATTCTTGTTTTCAAATTCTTTGCACTTTCTTTCATCGTTTCTATTTCATGTGCAAATCCACCGCAATTCCTTTCACCTATTTTTCCATGTCTTTCTCATTCTTTTGAAACAAAGAAGAACTTTCGTTTGTCTTTCTTCAACATCAAACCGTAAAGCTTCCATCGTGAGCTCTCCTTATAGATTCGACCCGTATAGCTTATGCTACTACGGTGATTTGGAAAGGAGTACATTACACATTGTGAATACATTTTGGAGTAATCAAGCACCTAAGGTTGACTCTAAACCTTCTCTCTTTTTGTTGAATATCTGTGCGAATCATACTCCGCTACTACTCCTCTTTTTCCTAATCAATGTCCTTATCCGGGTTAGGGAGTTTATTTACCCTGTTGATTTCATAGTTCTAGAGACACAACCTGTGTCTAACTCCAATCATAGGGCTCAAACTCCTATTATCCTAGGGCGACCATTCCTTGCTACTGCCAGTGTCATCATCAATTGTAGGAATGGGTCCATGAGGTTAACTTTTGGGGACATGACTAGAGAAGTCAATGTCTTCAACCTAGAAAAATAACCTCATAAGATAAGAGCTCAAACATTTGAGGTGAACTTTGTTGAAAATAATTGTGATGAAGTGAGTGAAGATATAGAAGACGAGTCACTGTTTCTTAATGAATTATTTAAGAATGAAGGCGATTATCTTAATGAGAAGGCATATGTCGGAGATCCTAATGTTAGAGTACCTTTTAAGAATGGAAAATTTGATTTGAATATCTTCACTTTCGATGAGCCAACCAATATTGCATCGCATGAGAATATAATTCAAGAACCTCCGATTGACATACTCTTTGAAAACCTCTTCGAAGAAGAACTCATGTGTTGGATGAACCAACTAGGGATCTTTTGGTAATTACACATCTTTAGGGGAAAGTGTTGACCTAAGCTTTAAGGATATATATGGAACTGAGTTAGAATTCTTAGGCATTCATAGTGAGGAAGTTCCAACTGAGAAGTGTGATGGTGATCAATTTTTGAATAATGAATGTAGAAATGTGAGGAAGGAAAACCTAAAGAAGTTGAGACTGGGGAGGAGAGAGAGAGCTAAAATGATAGAAAAATTGGCCTCCCCACGATGCCCTATAAAGAGGACCCATTGGAATGACGGGAAGAAAGCTAGAGGGATAAGACCGAAAAAGATCTATGTGTGGGGAGAAACTTGATGTTGTACATATTTTTGTATAATATATGCACCTCTTTTACATTTCATTTCATGCATATATATTTCTTTCATACATTAGGGACAATGCATGAGATAAGTGTGGGGGAGGGCTTTAACATGACTAATATAAAAAAAAAGTATATATAAAAAAAACTTTTTGAAAGGTAAGAACAATATTTTGATATATTTTTTGTAAGAAATTAAGTCAATTTTAAGGAATAGGAAAATCATAATTAGGATTTCTTACACTTGGTCAAAATAAGATGACTTGTTTGATTTTTAGGGTTAGGAAGAAAAATTGTGAAAGTAATTTGGTCTTGATATTTACCTTGATGAAATATGCACACTAAATACACTTACACACTTAGGGTTAAAAACAAAGACTCTTCTGCCTTATAAAAAAAAGTATATATGTATGAAAAAATAATAAACAAATCTAATTATTGATTAGCTAGGTGCTTTGGCCTAAGCAAGCCTTGGTATTTATGCAAAAGATAATTAAATAAGTTTGAAAAATCCTCTGATTAAGCTGGGTATTTGTGCCTTATGAAACATAAGTATTCACACCTAAAATGGGTACATTTTATATATAAAAATCTTGGTTTCGCGGCCTTGTCTGCTCGAGTGTTTAAGTCCTTAGGGGTGTTTTCTCACCTGGTGCCCTAAAACTGTCCGATTTGGGTGTTACTGACTAAAGGCTCGTTACATGGACAGATAAGAAAGCCTAATGGAATTGAGAAATAAATACCACCAAAAATAAATATAAATAAGGCATAGGAGTTAATGTTAAAGAACCCTTAGTCAACTTCACAGTCACGATGGTACATACGACTCATGGTAAATTAATAGACTAGATGAGAAAAACAATTGACTCCTTACTTTGATTGATGACATGTTGTTGAATAGAGACTAAGTTTAGGAATGAAAAATTTGATATTCCTATAACTTATAGATTACTTAAACTCTCACAAATATACTTCAAATATTTTCTCTTTCAAAATGCTTTTCGAAAATACTAACCTTTTTCTCTTTCTTTATGGATTTTGTGAGTGCAATCCACTGAAAACTCTCATAAGACAAAACTCGTCCTCTAAGGGTAACCTAGAGGTTTAACGGCTTGTTGCACATGCTCAGTACAATCGAGTGACCTGCGAAAGTGTTCTAATAATTGATTAGAATTAGTCTGATGTTTTGCTCGAGGGCGAGCAAAAGATAAGTGTGGGGTGTGATCAGTCACATATTTGCATATACATTATCACCTTACTATACTTTTTATCTAATAAATCCTATTAATAAGTCTTCTTCTTTGTTTAATGTAGGCTCAATTGCTAAAAGAAAGAAAAAGAACAAGCCTAAAAGCCCACCAAATTCTGATTTTATTCAGAATAAATTCAAAATCAAGGAATCAGGGCAAAATCTTGGCATATCAGAGAGGTTAAAACTGGTTGAAAAGAATCCTCCCAAATCAAACGGTTGAAGCCAACAATCAAAGGCTGTTTCATCAAATCCTGGAGCAAAAACGAGAAAAACCAGAAGAAGATACAGGAGAATCACCAAACCAGGAGAGCCATCCAACTGGATGTGGTCAACTGGCCACACCAGGGCCGCGACAACGTGGCTATAGCCGCGTTTTCGCGGGTTTTGTTGTGCCAGTTGGGGGAGCGTTTGCTCCCCCAATCTTCCCGGGATCTCCCCTCTCTGGTTTTTCCCTATAAATACCAGTTTCAACAGGGCAAAAAGGGGGAAGACTAGGATTAGAATTTTGATTTATTCTTTAAGGATTTAGGCTCTTTTTTAGATAGTGTAAAAGTTGTATTTTGTTTTGCAATTTATAATTCAGCACAAATACTTGTGAGAGAGAGGAACTGAGTGCTTGTAACTTGAAGATTGAAGTGACATCAAGACAAAAGTCGAGCTACATTTTCTTCTACTCATTTTACGGTATGCTCTACTTTAAGTACTTGCATTGTTCTTTATTTTCCATGAGTAGCTAGATCGGTTTTCTGGGCTCACTATTGTACCTCTCTCCAATTCTTCTTCTTTTCTAATTTTAATGAAAAAGACCCAATGAATCATTTGCATGCCTAACTTAAAGCCTTTCTTCTTGAAAGTGTTCTTGAAGGCACATGAGGATGGGTTTAGATTTTTAAACTCATACTTCTTTTAAGAATGTCTCTTGAACTTGTTTTTATCTCATACTTGCTTCTTCGCGCTTGATGATTTAACATTCGATTCAAAACGGTTTCTTAAAGAAAAGAGTAAACTTTTCCGACCATCTTATATGCTTTACTTCAAACTTTCTAAAGTCAACTTTAAGTTTTACCTATGATCAAGTTGAGGCACTAAGAATTTCAATAGAAGAATAAACGGTTGAGTAGTGAGATAGTGAGCCCAGATTTTCTTCTTTATTAAAAACAACCAAACACTTTTCAAAGCTTTTTAAATCACCTTCTCCAAAGCCTTCTCTAAAGTTGCAATTTCTCTTTTAATCATCTCCTTCTTTCCATTCTCTTGTCAATAAAAAACAAGCACAATTCTTTGTTATTAAACGAAACACCAAAAAGCCTTCATCACATTCCTCCTCGTGGACACGACCGTTAGCCACAAGCTACACGGTAATTTCTTAACTCTTTGATTGTTCATTCATTTTAGCAATCAACATATAATATATATATATATATATATATATATATATATATATATATATATATATATATAATATATATATATTATATATGAGAGTTTACTTATTTGGATTATTCCCTCAACGTACTAGTTCATATGATTAGAAGCTGAGTATACATAGTTTTGTTAGATCAATCTGTTTATTTTTATGGATTATGTATGTTTAGCCTATAACTCCACGAATTAGATAGTATATAAATTGAGAGTTATCTTGCTTAGATTATCCCCTCAATGTACTAGTTTGTGTAATTAGAACCTAAGTATATATAATTTTCTGTCAAGTTTCATATTAGCCATTCATTACTTTATTATGCTGCATATAACATGTAATATAAGATATTCCATTGCACTTGTGTGCCTTCTTCCTCCCTCGAAATTCTTCACCTCCCACTGATGGATTACCCCACTCGAAGACAACAACGCAGACTCCAGCCTACGGACTTCCTCTGTTGTGGGATCCACCCCAGATCCACTATAGGGATTTCCCCTCTCAGAGTCCCTGATCATATGTCTGTTGATGGAATTTTCTCGACTCAAAAGTAACCTTGAATCTAACTCCGCTATTGGAATTTCTCACTAAGAGGTCAAAAGTTTACAGGTACCACTGATGGGATCCATTTGGAAACAACATCGCATGCTTATTAAATTACTCGCAGGAGAGACCAGCCATAATGGTAACAGAGATCAGCACTCTAAAGAGGCATGATCATTTTATTCTTAAAAATCCAACTGTAAAGCAAGCTAGGTAAGGTCCGTACAATCATTTCCATTCCAAAGAAATAAATACGTGTTTTATTCGAAAAATCATTTCATTCTGAATGCATTCCTTTAAATACATACTTGATTACATTTAATAAGAGTAATATAAAGTTTCATTACACTTTTGTCTTTATATTTTTTGAAAAGAAATATAGATGACCCAATCCGATCCCTCCATCCTGCCATTATGTCCAGCCATACCTCCAAACTCAGGAGATACGTCCTCCCAGAAATGTCCATCGAAAGGCACAACTTCATTGCTTACACCACTGTCTAGATTCTTTGGAAGAAGTTTCGAGAGGTTCCTTCACAAAAATAAAGATTTTTTCAGTGAAAGATCTCCTCATCTCCGCCTGGAAACACGCCTCCAAGGAAGCCAAACCAGAACCGCCAACCACTGCGCATCTCAGGGAGAATGAAAAAGATCTCCAAGAAGCCACTCGAAGCCACTACAACACCTCAGGCTCCAGACGGACTCCGGTAAGACACATAAGCACACAAAAAAATGACGATATCAGACCACATCTGTAACACCCCGTTCCCGAAATATGTATTCAGATACGTATTCAGGTTTTTCGATCAAAATTTTTTTGATTTACTTCTCGTATTTATTTTGTTTGATGATTATTTATGCGATCGTTTGGTATTGGATCCAGATTCCTGGATTTAGAATCAACTTGAGTTTAAACCAGTTTTAATTTCAAATATTATTTTCTAATATTTTAGATTTTCATAATTTTTTAGAATTTTTCAGAATTATTTGCAAGATCTTCAAAATCGGTGTCGACCAGTATCACTGGTCAATTTTAGGATTTTTAATTATAAACAGAGTTGAATTTCTAAAATCTGCTTTTGTATTATTTTTTAGAATCATGTTTTCTATTTTAATGTATTTTTGAAGATTTTTCTGAATTTATCAAAACTCGACCAAATTGGTGTCGGTGTGTATTATTGGTTGATTTTAGAATTTTTAATTTGAAAATGGGATTGAATTTCTAAAAACTGACTTCATATTGCTCCTCAGAGCAATGTTCTCTACCTCTGGGTATTTTTTAGAATTTTTCTGAATTTCTCAAATTTCGTCGCATTATATTAATTTAATATTTAATTTGGATTTTTCCGCTCTTAGGCTTGACACGTGGCACATCCCTACCCACAAAATATCTCCCTATAAATAATTTTTCACTCTTTCCTTCTTATTCTCTCTTTCTCTTTCTCTCTCTTATTTTTCCTCTCTTTCTCTCTCCCTCTCTTTCTTCTCCCCATTCTCCCACCCGGCTAACCACCGCCCTGGGCCACTGTTGTCTCACCGCCTGCCTCGCTAGTGACCTCCCCAGCCTCCAAGCACTGCCAATCTTCCCCTTGGTTGACCCCTCTCTTCTTTTTTTCCTCCCTTCCTCTTCCTTTTCCTCCCTTCTTCCTCTCTCCCTCAGATTCGCCGCCACCGCCCCCAGATTTACCGTCGGTGACCTTCGACGACCTCCTCTGATGATCGCCGACCTCTTCCCTCTCTTCTTCTCCTCCTCCTTCTTCTTATTCTCCTTCTTCTTCTCCCTTTTCTTATTCTTCTCTTTACTTTCTTATTTCTTTCCTTTCCTTCTTCCTCCCCGTCTCCTTTTCTCTAGATCTGGTCGCGGCGGCAGCGCTGTTGCCGACCACCTGGCTGGCCGTCGCGCTAGCCAACTCCCCCTCTCTTCTCCTCTTGACTTCTCCCACTCCCTCTCCTTAGATCCCTTTCTTTCCCTCCTCTCCCTTTCCTCTCTTTCTCTTCTTCTTTCTTTCTCTCTCTCCCCTCCCTCAACCTCTCTCTCTCCTTTATATAGGCCACTGATGGCCATGACCGCTGTCGGCCACCACTCGGCTGGCCACCAAGTTATCGACCCCCTCTTCTCGCCCCCTCTCTCTTTTAGTGTCTCTCTGTCTTTCCCGTTCTCTTTATCTTTCTCTTCTTTTCCCTCACCCCTCTCTTCTTTCTAGTGTGGACCGTCGATAGCTAGGGCCGCCGCCTGCCACCACTGGTATAATCCTATTTTATGCTCAGTCTTATCAGGTTTTTCTCTATTTTCAGTATTCTGGTCTATTCTCAGAGGAATAGTAAGTATGCAACATATCAGGAATTTTATTACAGACTCTTCATCAAGTACAGTTCATGCCTCTCAGATAAAGAAGTGACGTAGGTTAGTATTATATGGCATTGTCTGATAATTTATACGGCAGAAAGTGTAGAATATGTCTAAGTCTCGAGATATTATTCAATGGATGCGGGCATTATCATCAATTTATTCATATCTTAATTGTTATAATCCTTTGTCCTTATCTTTTCTATGTTCATTTTCAACTTATCAAAATTTTGAGGACAAAATTTTTGTAAGGTGGATGAAATGTGATACCCCATTCGTGGAATAGGTACTTAGATACATATTCAAGTTTTTTGATCATTTTTTTTTTATTTACTTCCCATATTTTTTTATTTTATGATTATTCATGTGATCGTTGATACTGAATCTGGATTCCTGGATTCAGAATACCTTGAGTCTGAACCGGGGACCCGATTCTAGTATACTGATCGATTAACTTTTCTGGTAGCTAGATTTAACTAATTTTAGTTCAAATGTTGTTTTTAATAGTTTAGATTTTTCATAATTTTCTCGAATTTTTTTGAATTATTTGCAAGATCTTCAAAATAGTATCAACCAGTATCGCTGGTCGATTTCAGGATTTTTAATTTATAAATAGAGTGAATTTTTTAAATTTTGCTTTCATATTTATTTAAAATCATTTTTCTAATTTAATGTATTTTGGATATTTTTCTGAATTTATCAAAACTCGACTGGATTTGTTATCAGACGGTATCACTGGTTGATTCTAGGATTTTTAATTTAAAAATGATATTAATTTTAAAACCGACTTCATATTATTCTTCGGAGCGATGTTTTCTACCTATGGATATTTTTAGGGATTTTCTGAATTTCTTGAATTTCGTCAATTATATTAATTTAATATTTTAATTTGGGTTTCCCGCTCTTGGGCTTGACACGTAGACCATCCCCACCCACAAAATATCCCCCCTATAGATAACTTTTTCTCTCTTTCCTTGTCATTCTCTCTTTCTCTTTCTCTCTTATTTCCCCTCTTTCTTTCTCTCTCCCTCTTTCTTTCTCTCTCCCTCTCTCTTTCATCTCCCCCTTCTCCCACCCAGCCGACCGTCGCCCTGGACCACCGCCATCATGCCACCCGCCTCGTTGACTACCTCCTCGTCCTTCCAGTGCCTTCGATCTTCCCCTTGGCTGAACCCTCTCTTTTCTCTTGTTCTCCCTATATATCTTCCTTTCTCTCTCTTCTTCCTCTCTTCTCAAATTCGTCAATGCTCTGATTGACCACTGCTGAACTCCGGTGACCTCCGATGACAACCGCCAACCTCTCCCCTCTCTTCTCCTTCTCTTTCTTCTTCTTCTTCCTCCTTTTCTCTTTCTTTTTCTATCCTTTCTTTCTTACTTCCCTCTCTCTCTTCTCTGGATCTGGTCGTGGCGGCACTGCCGCTGCCGACCACCTGGCCACCCATCACGCCGGCCAGCTTCCCCTGTATCCTCCTATTGATTTTCACTCTCTCTCTTAGATCTCTCTCTTCCTCTCTTTCCCTCCTCTCCCTTTCCTCTTTATCTCTTTCTCTCTCTTCTTTCTTTCTCTCTCTCCTTCCTCAACCCTCTCTCCTCTGTGTGGGCCACCGGCGGCCATGACCACTGCCGGCCACCTAGCGATTGACCCCTCTTCTCCTCCTTCGCTCTCTTTCAGTTTCTCTCTCTTTTTGCTTTCTGTCTTCCCTCACCCTCTCTCCTCTTGTTGTGGACTGCCGGCGGCCAGAGCCGCCGCCGGCATGCCAATCCTCTCTCCCCTTCCCTTCTTTCTTCTGTACTTTATCTCTTTTTCTCTCTCTTGATCTCTCTCTTCTTTCTCTCTCTTGATCTCTCTATTCTTTCTCTCTTTAGCTTCCTCTATATATATAGCATACTTTCTCTCCTGGTGATGGTGGGTGTGTCATGTCCATGCACGTATTTCTGATATTTTAGGAATTTCATGACATTTTTGAAGATTTTTAGGCGAGTGTCCTCGCCTTGTTTGTGTTTCCCAGCTTCGGGCCGACTTGTGTTTTATTGTGTATTTAGTATTGTATTCATTCACATTGTATACCCGTATATGTATGTGATCAAGTGCCTAGATTATATGTATTAGACCTGTGACGAATGTTT